>PISX010004638.1:0-118459 GCA_004024625.1 Mellivora capensis | reverse complement strand
AGTAGCGGATACTCTAACTGAAGAAATCAGGAACAAAATTTAATATATCATAAAATTTGTATACAAAATAATTGGGGGAGAGAAACCACTATTGAATAAATTATAACAAGACAATTGGTAAAAGACAAAATTTAATTTCTGTCTCACAAATTACATTGAAACAAATTATAGATTAGTTAAAAAATTCAACCTACCTGAAGTATAAAGCCACAGAAGGACTAAAATGAAATAATTATTTAGTAGGTGATGTCAGTTAACAAAGACCACTGTAGGAATGAAAGTTAGAAAACAAACCACAAATTAATGTGTTGAAATATACAAAAATGTAAATCTTCTGTGTATCAAAAGCATTATAACATTTAAGATGAAATTGCAAAGGGGAAAAATTTGTACAGCAGATAAATGCTTCCTATATGTAATATATAAAGTGCTCTTGTAAGTCACTAAGAAAAAGATAACCAAAAACATAAATAACACATACAATTAATTTATTAAAATATCCATTTGTGAAAACATGCTGTTATGCACAAATAAAAAATTAAGTTCAAAGTCACACAAAATGAAATACTACTTTTTACATAGTTGAAAACAATGGAAAAGAACAATAATTGATGTTACTGAGAATGAAGTAAAGGGACAGTCCCGAAAATCTTTGTTTTGCTATAAATTTCTATAAGCATTTCAAAGAAAAGTTATCCCAAGGGGATAATTAGTGATGTCAAAAGACTACTGTATAAGGAATTTCATAGTTGAATTATTTATTTTTATCCAAAATGACTAAACAAAGCCGACTTAATGGTCCCAAATAGGGTATGTGTCCAACAAATTATGGTAAATCTACATGCTTGTAAATTATGTAACCAATAACAATCATGGTATCATATGATTTTAAATCAAATCAAAGAATTTAATCATATGCAAAAACACTCATGATATGTTGCCAAAAACTTTATGCATACAAGTTCAGTGATTCTCATGTGTACACATGCACCAAACCATTTTTAGAAACTCACACATTAATGAAAAAAAAGGCTTATGATGATTACCTCTAGTTAACAGTATCATCAATAATTTTTATATTCTCCTTTAGGTTTAAAATTTTTTCCAAATTTCTATAATGGACTGATTCGTTTTACAAATAGGAATTAAGTATTAAAACAAAAACACAGAAAATTTTAAATTGAAGGCATTGCATAGAATATTTACTGAGCACATACTATGTTTCTTGCACTGCTCTTGGTGTTTAGGCTGCACCAGGGTATAAATGCCTTTCTGCCCTCTAGAACCTTACGTCCTAGTAACAGATTACACAAAAACATCTTCTCCAGACTCTGCTGCCCCAAAGCGTATGATTTAGGGGCTCAAAAAGCAACTAGCACTGAGTGTAGACTCTCTAACTCAGCTAATTCAAAAGGAGTTCTCTACCTGTGTGAACACTGGTTAACTCTGGACTGCTCCCAAGTAAGCCACACATTTATGGCCAAGTGATGCCACAATAGAAAATATAGGTGATTTAAGTCCAGACTCACTCTCTTTCCTAAAACTTAGAGGTTGCAATCCTGTTGTTTCCAAAGCTTGGCATTTCAAATGTTTGTATATTTATAGAAGATTCATCGTGTGTCTGCTGCATGATTTGTACAAATTCATTAGTAGTCTCAGATCCACAAAGACAAGCCTATTTACAACCAGTGGGAGGAAAAAAATACTTATCTAGCAATTCCATGTCACTTAAATAAATTCAGTTATATCCACATTCTCTCCTCCACATAAGGTTCTAAATTTCTGGAGGATGGGAACCCTAGAGGCTACTTTGAAATTTGTACAGATACTAACTTCAACACATTAATTCTTAATAAAGACTCTAATGCTCTAGGATGATTAACACAGGGAACTCGGTACATAGTAGAGAACTGTGCACATTACCTGATTGATGACTTACCTGGGGTGGTGTGTAAATATGCACTTACAAACTTGTCCATACATACTTTGCTGGCCATGCTGAAAACCATGTTTCCAGACTGTCTACACAAAATAGAGCAGACACTGCCAAAAAATTAAAAAGTAAAAAATAAATAAAATAAGATAATTTAAAATTTTTTTTAAAAGGGCTTTCTTCTCAGTCAACAGAATATATAGTCTTACATTGGAGCCTATGTATTGCAGGGGCACAAGGTAATTACGTGTCCTCTCTTTTGTGCCACCGTATTTATGGAAGTCAGGGCTAGATTATTTTTACATCAACATATATGTTGAATCTGTGAAGAAAAGGCCTATAGTAGCCTCTACCTTTTTTTCCCTTCCTTCCTGGGAAAAATAGATTTTTGGCAATTGTGGCCCATGCACCATTTTGCTTTATTAGGACACATGCTCAGTTATTGGGAGATCTAAGAAGGATCCCCAAATCTACATAAGCTCAGAAGAAAATCCTTTGATGTCCTCAAACCAGTATTTTAACCTTTTGTGACCAAAATTCTCTGTAGAACTTTTAAGAACACTTTTTGGGGGCTCATTTTCAACGATTACAGGTTTAGCAGATTTGGCAGGAACCAAGGATTGCTGTTTAAAACAAACAAAAACTATTTACACAGGTGATTCTCACATATCCTAAAGGTAGAGAACCACCGTATGAGATGTATTAAGGACTCCCTCAATGATTTTCAAATCACGTTAGGTAATTAACAGTTTGTATGTGGAGTTTTTTCATATAACTTAGGTCTCTCAGCTTAATTCAAATCAACCAATATTTGTCAAAAATCTATTATATACAAGCACCTTCCTCGGACTGGGCTATGCTAAGGTATGCTAAACACAAAGCAAAAACCCTATTGCACAGTGACCCTAATAATGAAACTCCAAGGGAGAATCTGGTGAGATCTATAAGAGATGACAAGGGTGCCGTGAGGGGTGGAAGAAGGAAGGAAGCCTTATCACTTCCACAAAATCATGAAAAGCATTATTAAAGAAGTAGTTGAGACAGACATTGAAGAATTGGTGGGAATCTGACAGGCTGAAGTTACAGGGGCAGGCCAGGGCAGGGCCCCACAGGAGGAAGGACAGGATGGATGGGGAGGCAATCTGGCTGAAGCTTAAGTAGAAAAAATAAAGTGAGAAATTCCTTCTGGGAAATTAATTCCATAGGCAAGAACTCAGTCCAAGGAAATGAAAGAAATTCCCTTACCACCATAGAACTTAATAAAAACTCATTTTCGAAGAAAGAGCTCAGAGAAAGGAATAGTAAAAAACAACAGAATGAATTGGGGGGAAAAAAAGATTTTGCAGTTAAAGAAACAAAATAAGGAACAAAACAGCAATATTGGAAACACATACATTAGGCACTAAAATAAAACACCATGTCTGAAATTTCATTATTGAAATAAAGGCTTTAGATAACGGTTGGTGCAGAAGGGAAATGGAAAAAAAATTAAAACAGATAGATGACACCATATTTCATTAAATCAAAGCCACCATCAATGTGTAAGACACACTGTTATTTTATGTACCCCTCGAAAAGGGAAAAAGCACTGCCACTAACACCATGACCCAATGCTGTCTTATTTCTTGGCATTTTTGTACTTACTGATGGAGCTCATTTAATCATAGACAGATTGTTTTATACCAGGCATGGTTCTGCTACATACGAAAAGGATACATTGTCACGATTTATAACAAGATGAATTAGTTAAGACATTCCTAGTTTCTTACATTGTGCCCAATTGTCCTTGATCACTTTTCAGCTCAGAGTTGTTGAAGTCTGTGGTTTTCCACCTGATGTTTCCGTAATACAGCATAACACAGCACCATCTAATCGTGACAGCTACCGCTTGGTAAGAAAACATGTCATTCTCATTGGGGAGGGTATGTGCTATGGTTAGTGCTGTGAAGTGTGTAAACCTGGCGATTCACAGACACGTACCCCTGGGGATAAAAATATGTTTATAAAAAAAAAAAAAAGAAAACATGTCATTCTGCTATCAATGAGTATTTGTTTCAAGGATAATCCAACACATACATGGCAGATGTACCTGATTAAAAAAAATCCAAAGAATGATTCTTGAAAATATATTCAAATTGTAAGGACAAAAATTCACTTAATAAGATATACTCTGTTCCAGAAAAAAATATATACATAGAATTTGGACACAGAAGAAATGCTGATTAAGGTACCACATTTCAAGAATAGGCTGGATAGTGTGTTATTTAAGCATGTGGAGCTGGCAGTAAGACTTCCAGAGCTCAGATCACAACCATTTTAGTTTCCGTCTGTGTTCTCCCCGGCGATCTGGGCTACCTCTCTGGGGGACCAAAGTGTCGGTATCTCAGAGGGGTTTCCTGAGGACTCAGGAACTGTCAGAAAGGGTGTTCAGTGACTGTTAGGTTGAAAACAATCATTCAGAGCTCCAGGCTGGCTGACATGAAGGAACCAGAGGCTGGACTTACTCTCCTCCTAAACTAAGCCATTGGACCAGCTGTATGGAACAGAGGTTTTCGAGACATTAGACCCACCTTCCCCCTTCCAGGCAACAAACCATAGTGATCTCTGAAAGACTAGGAACAAATGAGATGTGCACTACAACTGCCCAGTTTTTCTTCCTGAGGAGAGTTTCTATGCCACAGGGTTGGAGAAGGTCCCCCCGGCAGAGCCAGTGGTTTTCCCGAGTTGAGGAGATGGAAATGAGCTTCCCCTGAGGCCAGGCGCCTGGAGTAGGCAAGGCAGAGGGCCAGAGAAGAGAGAGCTGCCCAGAGGGACTCAGATGCCTCAATCATAGGAAAAGAATTAGCTCTAGACCAAATGCTGCTCTGGGCCAGTCTAACAGAGCTTGGATGCAAGACCCAAAATGTTCTCAACGAGTTAAATGTTTCTAAATAATTCCTTTGGTGACATGTCTGACCCAATCTTTTGCCTGTTTTTTTTTTTCTTTTTTCAGTTAGATTTTTTTGTTTGTTTTCTATTATTGAATTTTAAAATTTCTTTATATATTTTTCCAGTTTTATTGAGATATAACATAATTATTTGATGTACATATATATATTGCAAAATGATTAGTTAACATCTATCAATTCACATAACTACAATTTCTTTTTTCTTGTGATGAGAACTTTGAAGACCTAAATACACAATACACATATTCTGGTTAGAAGACATTTTCAGACATGTGGTTTGTAAATGCTTTCTCCCACAGTGTGGTTTGTATTTTCATTCACTAAACAGTGTCACTTAAAGAGCAAAGTTCTTATTTTGATAAATTCCCATGTATCAAGTCACACACACACACACACACACACACACACAAATATTCATAGCGGCTTTATTTGCAATACCAAAAACCTGGATATAATGCAAATGCCATCAACAGGTGAATGGATAAATAAATTCTGGTGTATTCATACATTGTTTACTATTCAATAACATATGTTACTATTCAGTAATGAACTATATAAATATATATAAATATATGAATGAACTATTCACATATTCAACAATTTGGATGAATCTTAAAATAATTATGCTCAGTAAAAGAAGTCAGGCCCCAAAAGGGGGGAACATAGTGTATGATTCTATTTATATATAATTCCAGAATACGCTAGCTAATGGGCCATGGCGCAAGCCAGTCAACATTTGCTTGGAGAGAGGAGGTGGGGACAAGATGAAATGATTCCAAAGGGGCGCAAGGATACATTTGGAGATGGTGAATACTATTATTATCTTGACTGGTAGACTGGTAATACACATATTTTGAAAGTTTTCAAATTGTACACTATAATCATGTATATTCTATTTCATGTAAATTATACTTCAATACAACTCTAAAAATTAGTGACTCAGCCATCCAAGCATAAAAAGCAAGTACTAAGAAAGGTGGGGGGAAAAAAATCAAGCTAAACTCAGATTTCTCCATGGCCATGTGGCTTTATCTACTTTGTGCTTTTATGAAGATAGTTGATGGACTTATTCATGTATATAAGGGCCCAGAGGTATCTAAGATAATTTCTTTAAGAGAAAAAGTAAACAACTGTAAATCATCGCAAGCATGACAACTGTTACAGGCTAGTCCAAGGTGCTCCTGGAAAGTATCTCAGAGACCTGATCCAGTCTGAGAACCTGGGGAAAGCCCAGTCTTCTAAAGAGAAGTTTCAGGGTGTGAGGAAGTCAAAACAATGTCTTGGGAAGAAAGAACATGTGCAAACGAGGTTTTCCCTTAGTATGAGCTAAAATCTGCTTCCAAGGAAATGGTTCCAGATCTAGGAAATGCCGTTCAGACGTTTAAGGACTTGGCCAAAGTCACACTAGGAAGTGACAAGTGACAAGGGCTAGTCAAAACCTGAACAGCTCTATTTGACCTATTCGATGCAAGAAAAGAAAAAAAAGTATATAATTTAACTATCTGAGCTAAAAAGGGGATGAGTAACATGACCATTGGGAAAATACAAAAGACACACGCGGAAGTTTCCAAATGTCTTTCTTTTCAAAGAAAATCAGCCAGCCTTTTGAGCAGAGCAGAATGCACAGCGTTGTCAAATCAGTATATTGTGCACTAGGAACTGATGTAACATTGTGTGTGCCGACCATACATACATAAACTTCCGGGCTTACTGAGTTCTTACAGGGTAAAACCAAACATATTTCCGTACAAAAGCCTGCGTTATTTGCTTACTGCCTAGTGTTCCGCGTGTACTCATCCCTCTCTCTTCCTCACGTCCCTGCCAGGACACCCAGTAAGTTCCAACTCCGAATGCCCTGCTGGCCCCCGCGTTCTCTAGGACGGCTCCCTCTGTGGAAAGCTCGCCCTGCCGCCCGCAACCCTGGAATCCCCGAGACTCCTCCGCCCAGGGCGTGCTCGCTGGGCAGAGGGACCTGCGCCCAGGTTCGCTGCGAGCTAACCCCGAGCCAGCACAGGGGATGTGCTCCGCCAAATCGGCCCCACAGCCCTGTCATTTTCAAACCTCTAAAGGGAAGGATGAGAGAGAGCTCTAAAAGTTAAGGACCTCGAAACTGCCGCATTTCGTGGGTGATGTGGAACCCCCAAGTCCCCGGGAGAGGAGGAATCACGCTGTGAAGCAGGGGCTTTCAGATATTTTAAATACTAGAGGCCTTCTTCTCCTACGAAACGTTACCCGGGATTCCCACATACAGAGCAGATTGAAGTAGGACTCACATATGTAAGGGCGGTCGGTAGGTACAATGGGGCCGTTTAGCTACCTGACGCACTTGAGTATCTCTGCTTTTTCTTTTTTTTTTTTTTAATTTCATTTCTTTTCAGCGTAACAGAATTTATAGTTTTACACCACACCCAGTGCTCCATGAGTTTTTAATGCGTCTTTTAAAAAGGCACTCAGACATTTGCAGACCCTGAAGCAGTCCTGAGCTGGGCTTGAAAATGACCTCCTTAAGTCGGGAGGAGTAGGGCTTAAGCAGGAATGAATGGGCATTCAGGGAATTCAGTGGTGTTGCTTGATTTAAGCCTGGATCTTTCTTTCCATTGCATCACTGCTCTCCAGGCTTTGTGAATTCGCCCTGAGGAGTTAGAGACAGGCATCTGCAAGGTCCTGAGTTTCTAATTAAGGGACCAGAAAATGCAGCGGGGGAGGTGGGGAGGGAGGAGCACGGCCACTCCGCACTTGGCGGAGGAAGGCTCACTCTCCCACAAGGCGTGCAGGGGCAGCGCAGGGGGCAGTCCTGCGACCCCCCAGGAAAAGCACATTCGGGGAGGCCGCAATTCACCAGGCTTGGGCGGCTTAACAGCGATAAAAAGGGAAGGTATTTGACTTCTACCCAGGACTTTCGTGATCAGCCCGGATCACGTGCATTTGTTGGGTTCCTTCACCCCAGTCGAGGCAGGGGGTTCTGCACGCGGTGGTTGTGAGCAAGCTGGGCAGCAGGCTGAACCACCGCCAAATCCCCGGAGGATAACAGGCATCTGGACCCCGCAGGCAGAGCTATGTAAAGCTAACACACGCAGACGCTGGGGGCTTCAGCCCGTCGAAAAAGGCAGGGAGCTTGCATGGTATATTAAATTCGCTGAATTTTACAGCAAACATCTGGCCTCAAGGACAGCTGTGGTCAGGTTTAGTGAAAGACTTCAGTGAAAAATGGTAAAGTCCAAGTATTTGAGCCCCTCTGTTTGCACTAAAGCAACTTGTGAATCAGCCAGACTGCGTGGGACCTTAATGTTTACCAGCTTCACTTTACTTAAGGCAAAGGTAAACTTCTCAAACAGAAGGAAACATCATCCCTCGGACTGGGGAGTCCTATACACGGAGGACTGACTGTCTTTTCTATGGGCGAGATGTGTATTTTTATTGTTAGAAAATTACAAATGTGTCTCTTTGCATCCCCAGATTTTGCTTACCTTGGTACCATTTAGCGTTTAGTGATGACTACATAGAGTGGGAGATGATCACCCACCAAGCAGCCTCCTTGCGCGTCTGAGACTTTGCATTAAAGGGCGCGTGTAGCCTAGATAACAACGCTTCGTCGTAGCCACGAAAGCAAAATGGAGAGGTTTCACACTCGACGCGGAAAAGATGCATCTCAAAACTGTTGGCCTACCTGGAGTGGCCTGTTTCTGATCTGTCGGAGAGCACAGCATGGATTGAATGTGACCCTGAAGGATAGAAGGAAAATAGAGCCTCCACGTGAAGCTCATTGAATTAGGCCGAGTGCATTTGAAATGAATCAAGATGGCTAACATCTGCCCCTCTTTATTAGAATAATTCTCTTTTTTATTATAAATAAACACTTTGGGTATGATTGTGAATTCCATGAGTCCGTGGACTTGGGTTTCCAGAGCAAATCCAGGGCGCCAGAAGCACAAAGCGTGTTCCGAATCTCTCTAGAACCCATCAGTGAACACACATAAAGAAACACATAATTAGCTAGTGCATTGCAGGCTTTTGCCTCTTCCTGGGGAGCCCTGATCCAGCTGCTCTGCAGAACCTTGGAATACTGTCTCGATTTTCCTGACCTGTGGAGGTGCTTGGAACTCCTGACAAACACGCCTCAGTCAGCATTTCGCTAGTTATCAGAACGCGGGAGACAGTCACTCTGCCTTCCGGCCCCCTCAGGGTGGGTGTTCACTGCTACCAGGCGAATAAAGGAGACCCAGATGAGACAGCCCTTTAAGGGGCTGCGGATATGAGAAAATAGGATGTTAAAGAGAGTTTGGGTACCCACCCCACACATCCTCCATCTTTCTCTTTCCTTCTGCTCTCAGGAATGTACAGCATGTAGCTTTAGGACTGCCCTTCAGAGCGACCCCGCTGCTATTGCTTACACCCCACTTAGTGGGGGTAAGTCATGACAGGGTGGTCCTGTGAATTCAGGAGGGTTGTTTCTCCCTGAAAGTGGGAAAAATTAAAAGCCTGTTTTTGTGGGGCACCTGGGTGGCTCAGTGGGTTAGAGCCTCTGCCTTCGGCTTGGTCATGATCTCAGGGTCCTGGGATTGAGCCCCGCATCGGGCTTTCTTCTCAGCGGGGAGCCTGCTTCCCCCTTCTCTCTCTCTGCCTGCCTCTCTGCCTACTTGTGATCTCTGCCTGTCAAATAAATAAATAAAATAAAATAAAAGAGCCTGTTGTTGAGTGTGAACCCTGCTCACTGAAAGAACTACACTCTCCCACTCTCAACTTATCTTCCCGTCAAAAGAGACGGATCTGGATTTGAACGGTACGTTATTACAGTAAGACTTTGGACATGATACTCAACTTGTTTAGGACTATTTCTCTAGGTCAAAAACAACATAACATTGGCATCTGAATATTAGTCTTCACAGTGTGACTTCACTTACATTGTATCATTAGTGACTCTTGGTTACCCTGTGGTGGAGACGTGAACAACCCATTTAACCCAGGAAGAAAAGTAAGGTCTGCTGCTTGTACTTGCCAAGTTGTAAAATGGGCCTAACAGCCAGTCTTCCCATTTCTCAGTCCTATGTTCACTTCAAAGCACCAAAATCCAAGGCACCTAAAAAAAAGAGACAGAGGACCCAGAAAACTGTCACTACCCTACATTTTACAAGGCCTGATTGAAAGAAAAATAGTCTGTTTCTGATATATGTCAGACTCGGTACTAGATTAGTGTGCTGAACAGAAACAAAAAAAGCTAGATGAAATATTTTTTTTTTAATCTTCTTAAAACAGCCACTCAATGGTCATGCTATAAATGCCTTGAGGGGAGGGAACTGCTGTCTCTTTCTTACGCTGCTGTGTTTCCAGCACATTCATAGGGAAGGAGCTGGTCTATCACAGGCATTCCATAGCTATGTGTTGAATGATTGCTTCGGTGAGCTAGCAAGGAAATAATGAACACTTGGGCCAAAATCTAAGTGAACATGAGAACCTAGGGAGGCAAGCATAGCATTTCACCCAGTATTTGTACCTTGAGAAGATTTGGAGAAGCTGACCATTTCATGATCCTATGTGGTACAGAAGCCAGAAAGGAGAGCACAGGTCCCTTTCAAGTTGGACTCGAATGGGAAACCTACCCCATAAAGTGGGAACACCAAGAGGCTCTATCTTCAGTATGAGAATGAACTAGAAATGAACTCTCCGTCAGCTTCCTACTAGAAAATGGTAAAAAGGAAAATAAAAAAAGGATAAAAAGAGAAAGAAAATTGCCTGTCTCAAATCTTGGCACTGAGCAGAAGGGAAGACAGGACTGAGAAATTATATTTACAAGCTAGCTCTCACGTGGATTTGCTGCCCTACTTTCATAGCATCTGGATGGTCCCAAAAACTTCAGATGGAATTGTTTAAATAATCCTAGATTGGATGCCACCTGGCAGAGGAAAGCAATAATCCTTTTCAAAAGTATATACGTTTATCTCCGTTCTTACAAGATTTACACACACATGCAAATCACATAGGAAAATTAGCAGCTCATGTTGTTAAAATGACTCAACAGATGAAGAAACAAGATATCTTCGAGTGAGAAACAGCAGGGTTGAACACTCTATATGAAACTTTAGACATGGAAACAAAGCAACTATGTTTGCAAAGTTTAAGTAAATAGAATATATGACAAGTTTGCAGAGACAGAATAAAATATTGTAAGAAAAACAAAGGATGTTTGAAAGAAGAATCAATACTTTTAGAAAGGAAACATATAATGATGAAAATTTAAAAACTCGGTGTGTGTGTTTGAAAAAAGATCAAACGAAGCTGGAAATCAAAAGGTAAATTGGAAGACTGAGCTGAAGGATTTATCCAGAATGTAGCACAAAAAGACAAAGAAACAGTAATTATAAAAGAGAGTTAAGAGACATGAAGGACAGACTGAAAAGATCTAATTTATTCTTAGTTGCTGTTTCAGAAGTAGAAGAGAGAAAGAACGTGGCAAAGGAAATGTTTGAAGAGAAAATTATGAGAATTATTAGAGCAAGAGATTCAAGACCTGAAATATGATCATACATCATTTTAATACTGGGAAACGTGAATGCCAAAGCAGAGGTACTAAAGGAAGCAAGAGATGAAAGGTGATTTGCCTTCAAAAGTGTGTCAGACTGACAGAAGACTTCTCAAAAGTCACATGAAAACTAGAAGATAGGGCACTTGAATTTTCATTGTATTAAGAGGAAACACAAGCAAACAAACTAACTAAACCTAGAACCTATTTAACCTCGGAGCCTATGCCCAAGAAATATATATTTTTTTCAGAGATGAGACTGGATATTTTTAGAGAAACAAAGAATTGATAGGTTTTGTTGCTCATAGAACTCACTAAAGAAGATACTAGAGTGTGTCCTTCCACTCAACGGAAGGTAAATTCCAGGTAATTTGGAATGCCAGGAAAAACAAAGAGCAAACAAAATAATAATATTGTGTAATATTTAATGACCAATGACTGAATAAATCCATAATAACTCTTCTAACATACAGAAAAATAATATATACCATAAAAATAGCATACAACTTGGGAAGGAGGTGAATGGAGCCAAGGTGTTCTCAGATCCTTATATTTCTGGGACAAGGATGAAGATACTAATGAAATTTAATGTTGATAAATGTGCATGTCGGAATTTCTTGGGGTAAACAGCAAGAGACTAGAAACTAAATATACAATATCCAAAGTAGAGGAGGAAAAAGATGGATAAAAAAACCAAATCCCCAAAAGTCCAAAAATGAAAAAATAAGCACACATGAGACAACTAAAAAAAAAAGTAAGACAATAGATACAAACCAAAATACAGTATATTAGATATTACAGCAAATGTAAGGAGATTAAATAATTCAATTAAAATGCCAAGGTTGTCAGGCCAAATTTTTAAAATGCCAACTCAAGGTGTTTCCCAGTAATAAGGACACAAAAGACTAAAAGTAAAGGAATGGAAAATATGTATCCAGGAAAATACTAATAATATTAATAATATTAAATATACTAATAATATTAAGTATACTAATGATATTAAATATACTACTAATATTAAATAATAACAAAAGCTGCTGCATGTTAATAATTTACAAAATAGATTTTAAGGCAAATAGATTTCCCAGAAAGAAGTTAATTTCAAATTACAAGTGATTTATTTACCAGTCAGGCGTGGCAATTGTAAATGTGCTTGCACCAAAGAACACAGTTGTGCTAGAAGACCACGGAACCGCACTGCTGTTGCCAGAAAGAACACAATGATGTTAGACCTTACACCTGTCCAGCAGATACGCACTCCTGGAAAAAAAAAGAGGACGAGTTTACTATAAGCTAGTTTTAGCTGATGAGAATATATCCAGGATTTAAATTTTACAGCATATAATTGAAAAGAAATCCACTGATGGCCAAATACTTTAGAGTGTGTTTATGCAACAGACAACGACAGAGTAGTGAAAATCAGGAAGCGTAGCTTCGTATATCCGCAGAGAAGAATCGCAAAAACACGAGCAAAGTTTTCAAGTCAGAGAAAGTACAGGCAGGGTAATTCCATTTGTAAAAAGCTTTAGAAACAGATCAAACTAAGCAATGCGTTATGTGGATACATCCAAAAGTCTCAGAAGCCAGGATACTGCTTACATTTTGTCGGGGGAGAGGAGGGTGGCGCAGAATGGTTATCTTAAGAAAATGGCACATTCTATTTCTTTATATGGGTGTGTTGAGTTCTTGGGCATTTTCTGTATTATTATTTTTAGCAAACTGTTTAGCTATAAAATATATACATTGAAGTGCAGAAACAAGAACACAGATCAATGAAAGAAGCTAAAATTCCCAACTTGCCATCACCAAACTCCACTACATCCGAATCACTAGCTGTCCTAATGGGGGAAAAAAAGTAAACAAAAAGTATACAAAATAAGGAATGGCAAGTCCCTACCCTTCTCTCAAAGGTAACTCTATTCTGGCTTCTGACACTATCCATCAGTATTGCCTGTTTTGAACTTTATATAAATGGAATTACATAGTATACGTTCTTTGTTTGTTTGTTTTTTTCCTTTTTTAGTCTGGTTGCTTTTCCCCAATATTTTATTTGTGAAATGGACCCGTGTTGTTGGATGCATAAATAGTTTTTTCATTCCCTGCTTTATTATTTTTAAATCGGACATATATGTATTTTATATACGTTTCCGTGCATCTGTTTTATTTCACAATAAAACAAATGAAAATAAAACTTGGAAAGATCAGATTCAGTAGTTGGGTAATTGCTGTTACCTCTTTGCAGGTCCCTTAGAGTTGTAAATCCTAACTATCCAAATATTTTAGACATTAAATATTTCCGAAGAGGCTAGAATGAAAGTCATTTCTCAAACACCTCTCTCTGTCTGTGTTCGCTGCCAACTCCAGACCAAACACAGGGATAACAGATATGTACTCTGTCAAGTAAGTTCCCCTGAAGTCTGTTTGTAAGACCAAAATTCAAAATGCAAAACCAAAGACGTGCCTGGTCAGCCGGATTTTCCTTCCTCTAGATCTGCTCCCAGCAAAGTTACGCAGCCAGTGAATCGTCACTGGCTGGGTTCTTCCCAGCCTTTACCCGCCCCCCACATTCACCTGTTTGCCCTTTCCATCTGTAGCCCCAACCCCTGCCCCATGCTTCATCCAGATTTCTCCCTGCATGATGAAAAGGCGTCTCATAAAATGATTCACAGTAAAATGTGGAAAAGAAGGGATTATGCTCTATTTTCGGAGGCCATCTACATTTTTACAAGGCTAACAGTAAGGTCAAAGTTCAGCCACAGGGATGACACCCTGGGGGAGATCTGGGGTGGCTGTTTTACCTGCCATCAGGTGGGCATTACCCTCGTTTGCCTGCAGTGAGCAACCCCCACCCCCGTGCACTGGGAGGCTTTGTTTCTTCTAAGCGAGGGGACCTCTGACAGCAGGAAGGAGACTTTGTAGCTTTATCCCTGTGGCCTCCAAACCAGAAAGCACAATTCAAAGATGAAAGCGAATCTTCACAGCAGAAAACTCTTTCTGAGCTGCTGCTGCTGAAAAGATGGAGTCAACTCCAACAGAGGCCATGATGGGGACACCCAGTCCCTGCCCGGCCCCCTCAGCGGGCTCAGCACTGCCTGGCCCCGCCTGCATCGGTAGCTGCTTCTGAGGGAGGAGACTTACCCGCCCAGTGGGAAACAGGCTTGAGGACAGCTGCCTGAAGCCAGACCTGGGCATGCTCTCAGCTATGCATGAAACCCCTTCCCTGGGGATGCCGTGTTCATCCGTCCACCTCGGGAGACCACGCTTTCTGATTTGCCTCAAGACTCCTGGTTTATGCCCATTACCTTGGAATCCCGATTGTCCTGGATTTTTTATTTTCTAACAAAGTAGTAGTAGTAGTGGTTTCATTGAATTGGGCAAGGTTGGATGTACTTCTTTTTATCTGCAGCTTCTGCCATAATCTCATCAGCGTGGGATCAGTACCCGATCAGGGAACGGAATTCTCGCTTTATTGCCTGGTTATAGCAGAAAGACAATCAGCGATCCCCTACTCTCCTGTCATGAGGCTTCCCGTTTCAGTAGTCTTCACACCTCTTTACCCTTGACCTATCCCTCTTCTTCTAAGACCAGGATCCTGAAA
Organism: Mellivora capensis; assembly: GCA_004024625.1. NCBI lineage: Eukaryota > Metazoa > Chordata > Mammalia > Carnivora > Mustelidae > Mellivora > Mellivora capensis. The sequence goes on along the minus strand of PISX010004638.1, from coordinate 103,463 downwards.
GAGTAGAATACATTTTCCCTGTACATTTTTTCACATCCCAGTCTCATCTCAAAGCCTCATAATGTAGTTTCTATCTTCACTACTCCCCTGAGACTGCTCCAGAAAAAAATCACCCTATTGACATTTCAAGAAAAATTATGTTTTGTTATTATTTCCTCGATCTCCTGCATAATTTGATGCATTTACTATCAGACTTCTTGGAATTCTGTGCATGCTTGGATTCTGGTAGCCACTGTCTCCTGGTTTTCCTTATACCTCCAAGTCCATTCCTTTTCCTCCCTCTTCACCCCTACCTGTAACGTCTTTTCCAGATCCGAGTATTTCTTTTCAATCTCCTTCATGGAAACATTGGTGTTCCCAGGATTCCCAGCATGCCTTGTGAGGATCCTCACTTGACCGCTGGCCCAGGGCAAGCCCACCTGTGCTGCTGGTCATTGTCCCCTATGCGACAGTGACCCCAAACTGTCACCTTCACTTTTCATGAACACATCAAATTCATATACCAACTTGTCCCTTGAAATGTGTACACTTAGTTATCCCATGCCTATCTCACAGCTCAAGGGGCCCCGCCCGAGCCACTATCGTCCTCCACAACCTGTTCCCTGAAATCCCTAACTTTGTCTCCCATGCTTCCCCCGTGCAGTAGTCACTTAGGTCAGAACCTGGAATTCATCTGAGATCCTGCACCCCCTCGCTGTCCAGTGTCCCGTGACAAACCTGTCATGGGTCTCTAGTGCCTGTAGAGTCCTCTCCAGGCTCCCAAGATGGCAGACGCAGTTCCCCCTGCCTCAGGCTGTCAGTGGCCTCTCCGTAAGGCCCTCTGGGAGAAGCACACAGAAGCGCCTTCTCTTCCCTGCTGACACGAAATCTGAACATGCATAAACCAGCAGCAAGGTGATGTAATCCTATCCAATTTTCACAGATAATATCCAGGGTGGAAATGTTTCCAAACCACAGCTGAAAGACACATGTGGTTTTATTCGGCATGAAATTCAGCAAGTAATTAATACTCAACTCTGTCATGCTTCTGGAAGCAGGGCCACTCTTGGAGCTCTGGAGAGGGAGAGGGAGACCCTCACCCTGCTCTCTCCTGAGTCCGCCCCACGAGGGAAGGCTAAAGCCTTTTGCCCCTCCTTTTGGGGAATCACACACACACACACACACACACACACACACGCATGTTGGCAGCTTCTTGTGGCGCAAGGAGGATTGAAGATTCCGGAAGCCTACACAGAGAGCATCCTGAGTCAAAAGACTGTTTCAGGAGCTATTTCTGGAGCTGATTTCTCTCTAGCACTGTGTAGCAATGGCACACAACTAAAGAAATTCTAGAAAGAAGCCAAACATGTAATCATACTAAAGGTTTGTACTATATTAGCAGGGTCAGATGCTGGGAAACCTCACCTTTAAGATCAGCTGAAGGAAACCACAGAGCCGAAGTGCAGGAGTGCTCAGGCTTTGGCAAAACTTCATCTGGAAAAGCCACCTCAAGGGTGTTCTTAGAAACACTTACCATAACCAATGTGGAGTTTTCCTTTTCACCCCGTCCTTTCTTTTGCCCCTTCTCCTCCTGGACGTATTCATCTCTTATTCGCTCATGCCTTTCACTGGTCTTCAGCTCCGCTCGAGAATATATTTCAGTGGTTTGAATCCATATTGGGTTTTCCATCCTATTTCGGTTTTTAATATTTTGGGACTCCCTTTGAGAAAAAATAAAACTATCAAGTTCCTCTCTAGGAAGAAAACTATATGCACAGTTCCAAGTTTTGCTTCTAATTCATGGAGTTCATGGGCCATCCCCCTCCCAGCAAAACACATCCATGACCCTCATAGGGCCACCTTTGTCTTTTAGGTGACAAGCTTCAAGTATTTGAAGGGAGCTCCCACATATCACTCCCCTCTCTGCTCTGCATCCCACTTGACTGATCCAGTCTTTCCTCGCTTGTCTTGTTTCTCTCCCAAATTACATCTGTCCATTTTCTGGGATGAACTGGGTTTGGTTCAATGGGTTTGTTATGACACATGTCCCTAAGGATAGGCTGCTGCATCCCCTTCTCGGGACAGTGGTGGAGGAAATGTATCTGCAAGCACTGGATTTCCCTGATGCTCCATGTCAGAATCACCTAGAATGTGCTGGCAACAAATTCTTGGGCTGCTTCTTAACACAGCAAGCTCTGCATCGGGAGGTCTACAAGTACCACATGGAAAGGTCTAGTCAACTGTAACCAAAGGGAGCAGAATAGGGGAGGCCAGGACCCGGTGTCCGAGCTCCCGGGGGGTGAGGGCAGGTGCTGTGCTGGAACGAGTTGGCCATGCGGGTGTAGCTGCCCGTGCCCAGCCCCCTTGGATGCCTGGGTCTAGACGGGTAGCGGGTGTAGACACCATGATGTAATCTTGGCCAACCAGTGAAACGAAGCAACAGGAGAGCCCATTCCTTCCTTCTTTCTTTCACTTAATGAACCAGTTTTCACTGTGCTTCTACTAAGTTCTGGGGTCTGGGCTAAGTGCTTGGAAAAAAAACAGAACAAAACAAAACAGATATGGCCCTACCTTCACAGACCTTCTGTCTAGTGGGTGATACAGACATGATGGTGGGACCCTTGAACTCTGAAGGGAAGAACAAGGTTTCAGAGAGGACTTAGGAAAACGTCTAACACACTTTGGTGGGGGGTGATATCAGGGAGGGCTTCCCAAGGGTGGTGACATCAATGCTGCTACATAAGTGGTGAAGAGGTGCTGGCCAGATGGTGTATGTGCGTGCATGGTGTGTTAGAGGCAGACGGGAGACAGTGTGGTGAGGGCCAGAGGAAGAGGGGAGAGCTGGAGGCAACTTGGGGGTGCAGAGCAGTGGGATAGGCCCAGGGGGGCGCTGCATCTGTAGGAGCTTCAGGAGACGGAAGAGGGCCCAGAAGCGCCTTCAACATTGCCCTAAGAACTCGACACTTTAATCTGAAGGGTTTTTCATACGGACGTGATCCAAGCTGAGGTGAGTCTCAGAGCAGAGCTGGTCACGGGACCTCCTGCCCCACGGAGCCGGCTGGGGAACAGGTTTTTTTTCCTGTACTTGGGGGGCGGGGGCCAGGGGGCACAGAGCCACCACGGCCCCGTCCTGTCCTGACGTCCAGTGGGCAGTAGAGTCCAGAGCTCCTTGTTCTGTGAACACCCTCCCTCTCATCTCTCATCTACCCATTTGGCCCAGATGCCCCCCAAGTCACAAAGAATGTCAGTCCATGGAGGCTTCTTTACTTTTCCTACTGGTCCTTAGGGGAGGGACAGTGGTGATACAGAGAACTCACTAAGGACCACAGGGAATGACCTAGAAATAAATGCATTTTTTGCTCTTTGCCAAATCTCACCCGTGCCTATGGCCATGTCCCACCCTCCTTGGGGTCTCGGAAACCTGGGCAGGGAGCCTGAAACTGGAACTCTTCCTGGAATATCCCTGTTTCAGGGCCCAGAGCAGAGGCCATGCGGAGCCTCTGGGGTCCTGCCTGAGACTGCCCCCCTCCCCACCTGCCCGCTGAGTGACTGTCCCAGGGCCCGAGCGCTGGCATGGCTGAATCTCTGCCCAGGGAAGTGACTGGATTGCTGAGTAAAGGAACAGCCCCGTGGGAGCAGAAGGAACAGGTGGGGCTTGTCTCTTAGGAAAGCTTCTCCTTAAAACAGCAAGCTTCCGGGGGTCTGTTTAAAGATGGCTAGACTTGATCCACAGAAAGAATGAGCCGGTTACACATCCTGAATCGGACGGAGATTCAAGGGGGTGGCACATGTGGCCTTGCTGGTTCAGGACTCTGGCCTGGCCCCACCGGGTTGCAGCTAGCAAGGGGTCCCAGAAATAAACTGCTTACCTTGGTCCCCATGCCTGGCGGTGCCCCCAGGCTGGGCAACCCCCTTCCCTGTCCCAGTGGTTTGCTGGCTTGACCTTCAGCTGACCCCACCCCCTTGGGGCAAAGTCACAGCGAGGCAGCTGCCTGTTCATTTGCAGGAGTAATAGGGCCCCTTGTAAATGCTTATCAGAGTGCTGGGCGCTGAACGTGAGCTCTGGAAATTACTTTCACTGAGAGATCCCTGGTGCCTGCCCCTGCATTCAGTTTCCAGGAGCTCTGCAACCACGGGGTGTTTTCCTGAGCTCTCTCTCTATTTTTGCAGCCAGCTGGTAAGTCCTGGATGACGCGTGTTAAATGGGTTTCCGAGGACGTGTGTATTGCCCAGTGATGAGCCAAGCTTGAAAATTCAGCCTTTCCCGGGACGATTCCCGCCTGCGATGTGTGGGTAGGTGTTGGAGGGCAACCGGGATTAGCTTGGCCTGAAAGCCGGACGAGCGTTTGTTCTAGTGTTGAAAGCACAAATGTAATGCCATCCGAGAATGGGACTAAAACCCCAGGGCTGTTTGTGCTCCTCAAGGCCAAGGTTAAAAATAACTGAAGCCAAACTTTGCCTCGAGTCCAGTAACCCCCAAGTATTTCATACCACAAAGTCCCGCACTCAGGCCACCTCCCTCTGCTTGGAGAATTTATTTTTCTTGGTCTCATATATCAAAGCAATTTGCAAATTCTAGTAAGGTCACTCACTGGTAAATATTCATGGAACATTTACGGTGAGAGATAGAATCATGAAACAGATACCTCCCATGTCTTTAAGAAGCCTGATTGTAAGAGAGAAAACAACAACAGACTCTCCAGATTGGAAAGGGGAGAAGGGTTATCTCCGTGGGCCATCCCTGGGAGCGCAGGTGTACCAGGCTGTCTCCTTATAGGGCAGATTTAGAGCCTAAGACGAACACCCCTGTGACTCACTATGCCCTAAAGGCTTTGTTTCCTTTTCCAGAGAGCAGTTCATCTAATTCCCAAGTCTAAAGTCCTCTGTCTTGCCATGTGCTGTCTCTCGAGCCTTCAAGCATTCCTCGGAGGTGCTGTCCATCGAAGAATGTTTCGAGGTCCCCAAAACCCTTTTTACACCTAAGCCTGGTCTCTCATCCTGTATGTGGAAGGCTGATTCTTTAGGTCTGATGCCACCATCTTGTTTTTAATTTATAATAACTTCATCTTTTTATATTCACTCCAATATTTCGTTCTAGATCAGGGGTTAGACAGGCAGCGGCCTCGGGGTCAAATCTGACCCACCACCTGCTTTGGGACTGTCTACCATCTAGGAATTATTTCCATATTCATAAATCACTGGAAAATATCAAAACAAAAATGTGTTAATGACACATGAAAATAATATATATAGCATATTTACATGCTATCCTTAATTTGACCTCTTGGCCTGCAAAGCCTAAAATATTTACTGTGTGGCCGCTTACAGGAAAGCTAGCCAAACCCTGGGCTAAATTTTAATTCTGTAGTTGATCATAGAACCATCCATCCCTCCTTCACAAGGGCTCCAATCTGATAGGGATGACGTTTTCCAACTTTTACAAAATCTCGAAAAACAGACCGGACAGGGTTAGGGATAACGTATACCCCTAGGGCCATCCTCCAGATAATCTCAATCTAATAATCCATTTAGGGCAACTCCTCTAGTTCAGTTGTTCGTACAATGACCTGTGCTTAAGGATATCAGGAAAGCCACATCAATTATCTCGCTTGCCTGCGGGTATACCAGATGCACTCAGACGTCCCACTGTGGTTCTCATTCACCAGTTACTTCAACAAATTCTGAGGTGAGTCTGACCTAACTTATTCTTGGGTGCTTGTCTCCCTTTCTAACGTACAAGATTTAGCAGCAAAGTTTTCCAGGAGTCAGCAGCTGCTCTCGGGCCTGAGTCTGAGAAGCGCCTCTGTACTGGGTACGGATACTGGGTACTGGGTAAAGCTCATTTCTACAACAGGTGAACTCCACCGTCGTAGTGGGATTAACGCAGTGAGAGTCTCAGAGTGGCTCATGATTCTTACAACTTCCAGATCGGGGTTTTAGGACTCATGGCTCTGTCACTCGGAAGTCTTTGGAAGGAAAAGAGAAAGTGGGGAAGGTCCACCTGCCTCTTAGGCAGACATAGGCTCTATCAAATGGGAAGTTGTTCCAGCCTCTCCCCAGCTCAACTCTAGGCTATGCAGGGGCAACATCAGCTTTGGGGGTTCGCTGGCCGTCTCTCCATGGTATTTCCTTTTTTCCTTTTTTGAATCTTTGCAAGTACCTAGATGTCTTTTTGCTCTTGTTTTTCCTCTTTAAGCACAGACAATAGGCATCTGTGCTGACGTCAGGACATAAAAACTATTTTCTAAAAAACAAGATGTTCTATTAGAATTACTTCACCCACTAAGTGATTATATTTTGGCATTTTTTAAAATTTTGTTATTGTACCCATTTGGGTCTTTTTTTTTTTAAGATTTTATTTATTTATTTGACAGAAAGACACAGCGAGAGAGGGAACACAAGCAGGGGGAGTGGAGAGGGAGAAGCAGGCTTCCCATGGAGCGGGGAGCCCAATTCAGGGCTCGATCCCAGGACCCTGGGATCATGACCTGAGCCCAAGGCACACGCTTAATGACTGCGCCACCCAGGTGCCCCTCCCCACTTGGGTCTTAAGATCATTTCCTTTAATTGCCAGCGACAGAACCCCAATTTAAATGAGCCAACCAAGGGGCGCCTGGCTGGCTCAGTCTGTTGAGTGTCTGCCTTTGTCTCAGGTCATGATCCCACCTGGGATGGGCTCATCCCTGGGATCCCACATCACATTGGGCTCCCTGCTCAGTGGGGAGTCTGCTTCTCCCTCTCCCTCTGCCTCTGCCTCTGCCCCTCCCCTTGCTCTCTCTCATTCTCTCTCTCTCTCAAAAAAAAAAAAAAAAAAAAATCTTAAAAAAAAAAGTGAGCTAACCAAAAAGAAGACAGGGTATACACAGAAGCAAAAGACCCAAGGAACCATAGGCTTGGGTATTGGAATTGGCCTCTCTCCCTCCATCTCTTCCATGTTCGTGTATCTATCTGACTTCATTCTCTCTCACTGGCAACAGACATCAGCAGCCCCAAGTCCAAGCTCAATTCTAATTTTAAATGAAGAGATCTTGGGCAAGAATTCTGCTTGGCTGGACTTGAGACTCCTGCCAGTGTCTGAGACCAGTCCTTGTATCTGCGCAGATGGGAGTCAAGTAAGGGGCCAAGCCCGGGTCCCTCCACACCACCCCTTCCCTACCTCTCCAAACTCTGCCCAGTCTTTGGCTGGCCTCGGCCAGGTGATGGGAATATCCCATTCTCTCTGGAAGTAATCTAGGATGTGGGGATCCCATGGTTCTCTGTCAGCCATATATATCCTGCTGCAGGCATACACATCTCCTTGTTTTTTCTTTTTGCCTTTAATTTTATGTATTTGTCTTTTTATAAAACAGACCTGAAAAAAGTACGTTCGCCAATAGCGAAGTAAAATATGATACATGCTACGGCGGAGAGCAGAGCGCTCTAAAGTTTGGAGGAAAGAGAGTTCCTACGTGACATTCAGATTAGGAGGTGAAGGATGGGCAGGTTTGCCAGGGCAGTTGGTGGGGGGGAGGCTGGGATGTAGGCATCAGCAAACTAAGGTTCTAAGAGGATCCCCGGGGACCAGGGGCAGAGTGGAAGGATTCCACCAGGCTTCCTGGGGAACCAGGAGTAGCCAGCTTTGGCTGAGGCCTGTGAAGGCCAGAGTACCAGGATACATAAATTCTGGTATGTCTGTGTGAGAAACAGTCTCATTTCCTTATCGTCTCTCATTGTAGATTCCTTTTCCCTCATTAAATTCCAAGCTCCCCGAATCCCCGGGGAAAGGAGCTCCTTTATAGAAAGTCAGCTGTGTGCTGATGTTTTTTTAAGTCTTCATAAATCTTGTGAACCCTTTCATAAATCACACAGAGCTGCTGTGCTGTCTCAGCTGTACTCCACAGATCCTTGAGGGGAATTCTTCTATCTGTCCCGGGCAAAACTACCAGGGCAGTCCCGGACCCCCTAGCTCCTAGCGGGTACCTCTCTCCCACTCCCGCCAGTGCCCAAGGCCTCTCACTGCCTTCCCTCCCCCTTCCCACCCGCCGCACCTAAGAAAACAGGAAAGACGCTGTTATCAGTCACTTATGCTTGATGATGGATTGATTAATTGCACTTTAACTGAAATCCAGTCACACAAGTATCACCTGTGCTTTCAACCCTTCATTTGCATTTAATCCTTTTATCTTCCAATGTGGAATAAAAGGCTATTTTCTATGCTAAAAGAAATTCCAGGCTTTCACGAGCTTACAGCGATTTTAGACCATGGTGTTGGTGAGGACGAAGAGAGAGCAAAGGAGGGAGAAATCCGAAATCAGGAGAGGAAAAGGGACGGGCCGTGAAGTGGGAGAGAATACAGAAGAGGTAACAGAGGCAGGTGGAAACTGACATCGAGTGTGTCTGATAAAGAAGATGCTTGTTAAATATTTATTGAGTGAGTGCTCATGGAATGCTATGGATGGATGGAAGCTAGGTTCAGAAAAATAGATTTAAAAAATTTGCTGCTTCAAACTAGACACCACGTTCCTTGGGGGCCAGAAATGGGACTTCTTTTTTTATTCCCCTGGCACCTAGCATATATTGTCCTACTCAGTAAATTAAGCAGAGATATAATAAACACACAGTGGTTGAGGTTTATACACGGATTTAGCAAGCATTGCCTGAATTCAGGTTTGGGGTCTGTCGATAAAACACTTTCTTAGGAGCCCCAAACCTCAGTCTTTACTTCTAGACACCTGGCTTTTTAATTAGCCGGGGCCCTTAGGTCAGTGGTTGATCTCTCTGTACCTGAGGTGCCTCATCTATGAAGTAGGTAAGTTGGAGCCTGGGCTCCGTGGAGCCCCAGAGATTTCTTTCTTTCTTTTAAAAGATTTTATTTATTTATTTGACAGACAGAGATCATATCACAAGTAGGCAGAGAAGCAGACAGAGAGTGAGGGAGAAGCAGTCTCCCTGCTGAGCAGAGAACCCGATGCGGATCCCAGGACCCTGGGATCATGACCTGAGCTGAAGGCAGAGGCTTTAACCCACTGAGCCACCCAGGCGCCCCACCCCAGAATGAAAGTGCCCCAAAGCCACCGTGAGTAGAGGAGAAAGGCCCATCATGGCAGAAAGCCCTCCCCCACAGGTCTGCCTCCAGCTGCCCCCTTCCCCAGCCGGCCCCCCACTGCCCACAGCAGCTCTGTGTCCAGAAAGCAGACCTGCTCTTATTTTTCACTATTTTAAAGTCTGGAATAAAGTTTTATTTGGAGGAGTGAACAGTTTTCAGGACCACTGCCCTTGATCTCTCAAGAGTTTCTTTAACTCCCTTATTTATCATTTTAGGATATTTTTCCTAGGATAGTATCTCATTATAGCAGCCTCTCAATTTCTCATGATTAATGTCTTTTAATTAGGGATTCAAAACAATATAATTTCAAAGCATTTGCCAGATGTCTGCACATACTAGATGCTAGACTACAAATGGAATTAGTCATAATCTTACCATTACTCTCCAAAAGAGCTGCAAAATCCTCAAGCAATATTCAAAATATTCATTGAGTGGCAACCATTAAAATTAATTTTTGAAAACATCACTGTGTTCCTAATCAGAAAGCTGAGTCACAGTTTCTGGATTCCTGGAGGGGAGGCAGTTTCCAATTAGTGATTTCTTTGCTGTGTTGTAATAGGAAAATATCGAGTCTTATATCAATGAAGAAGAGAACACAAATTCTCGACTGGGTGATAACTGGTGAATTCTCTGGCTTAAGGAAATATGGGGAAATTTAAGTAAACATATGTTCAACTTCTAGATTAGTAACTTACTAACTTAGTAACTATACTCAAAACAGTCAGTATGTTTCACCCGTGGAGGCCAAGAAAAATTAAGGCCATCCCACCTCAGGTTTAGCCTTAGCATAAGTACAACCATCTTAGCTCCGGCAGCCATCTCAGATCCCTGTGCCCAAGGGCTGAACCTTCCCCTACCCTGCTTTAGTAAGCCCCACCCTGCTTTAGTAACAGGAACCCATAAATACCCCTGCCTTAACTAAGCTCGGGGTCCACGTCCCTACTCCACTGTGTCGGGTATACTTGGGCCCAAGCTTAAGCATGTCACCTTGGGGTCCAAGTCCCTACTCCGCTCTGCCGGGTATACTTGGGCCCAAGCTTAAGCTTGTCAAATAAACCCTCATGTGATTGCATCGGTGTTGGCTCCTTGGTGGTCTCTAGGATGTGAAAACTCGGTATAACATCACCTAAACTGATATGAGCTGACAAAAGAAACGAGGCGAGCAGAGAGAGGATAACTTACGTGAGTTGCAAGTCAATCTGGAAATCATAGACCCCTCCTTGCCAAGAAGGGATAATTGGAGGCCAAGCTCCATGATAATTAATGTGTGGTTTTGTTTAATGTGGCCCATCCAATATTTCTGACACACAGAACTTCCGGCTGCCTTGCGGTTGGACGGTGTCACATGACTAGTTCTGGTCCTAACTGATGTGGGTCTATTCTGAGCCAAGCCCTGAATGCTAACACAAGACCTCCCAGCATTCTCTTTCCACCTGGCATGACTCTCGGCCTCTAGGTCACAGAGTCCCCACAGATACGGAGTTGCACAGTGTCCCTGAGAAAGAGAACGTGGTGGCCTTTGCCAATGAGATGAGAAGTTTCATCACTGTGGCATAATCTGATAAAATATGTAAAAGAGAAACTTGTTTCAAGCAGGTGGTAAATAATCTTTCTTTTCTAAGAAAATTGGGAAATTTGCTCAAGGCCCGACCACCACCGGTCAGGGGTTTGGGAGAAAAGGCAGCCTCCCCCTTCCAAAGAAAGCCGAAACCTGCATTTATTCCTCAGGCTCCCACGGAATATTAAATACTCTTGGGGAGACTGAAAGAACCTACTTTAATTAAAAGCATGTGACTTTTACTTCTCTCATCTTGAAGTTTTTAAATGGCATGTGTCATATTTTTTTAAAACAAGACCAGTTGGGGTAAAAAAAATAAATAAGTAGTTCCCTGTAATGTTTTTCATTTGAACGGAACTCTGAAATTTTTCCACAAAACTTTATTTTTCCAGGTTTTTTTTTAACTTTACAAGAAAGGCTATAAAAAGAAAAAAAAATCAGAACATCTCCTCTCTCGCAATCCTGGTCAGTGTCTTCAAGTGCATTGATGATGCGTCGCACACACCTTTTTTTAAGGCAACCTTGGGTCTTAATAAGCTTCATTTCCCGAGCTGAGCTAATGGCGGCTGGAAGTGGCAGAGTCCCCATCATAGAGCAGCAGAGGGGAGCTTGTTCCCAGAATGAGTCACACTGTCCACATGGCTGCTGAACTCAGTGGTTCCTATTAGCCAGAGTGCCGGAGTTTTTCCCCCCACTCTTGTTTTTACAGCAATATTAATTCCATTCCTATGAACTGAGGTTTGGACAAGTTCCTCCTCGATTTTTAAAAACATATTAGTAGTGAATCGGGATGGGCCCCAAAACAAGAAAAAAAAACACACACGAAACTTCCACATGATTCCACTCATGTTAGACCATAAGTTCATCGATTGTTTTCGACCATGAAGTGCCATTCATTCTTTATACTTCATACTCATTTTCCATCATTTAGTTTACTGAAAAAATAGAATGAGCAGAATATTCTATCTACCCTGCAATTCACCACTTAGTCATGACAAGTTTCACTGGTAAAACAAAATGGGATGTAAATATATTGGGGGGGCACCCCTTGGGGATTTTTTTAAGATAAAGTTCTCTTTCCCTTCCCTGCCAATGCCAAGGACCGCCTGTGTTTTAGAGTCTCACTCAAGAAGCATGGAAGTGAGGCATTTATTACCCATGGCTCCTTAACTAACTTCAGTAATTATTCAACTTATCTCCTTAAAACATAACACTTGAAACTGCAGTGCCCAATAAATTCAGCTTTATTTTCAAGCTGGGCTGTATTTTTTACATCCAACTGTGGAGATTTATAACTTTACCTTTTGAGAATTGAGCTTCACAAGGTTCTGAAAATGCAGCGTGATAACGCCTAACACCGTCCATTTATAGTCATCACTGGTAAGTCGTCCTCCCTCGGGCAACTGAAAAGCAGCCACCTTGCTTGGAGGGAGCTGATAACACCCCCGTATCCCTTAGGCTCCCACAGAAGAGCCTGCTTGAGCCAGTGACCCTCGTATGCTAGCCTGGTCAGCTGGTCAAGGGTGGTTTTACCACCATCATTCCAACCACATTCTGACACCAGAACAGCTCCTCTGATCGATTTGAATTAATTAATGAACTTATTTATTTACTTAATTTTTGATGCACTGCTCTGTTTTAAAGTATGGTTAACAAGACACAGTGTTGCCTTTAATTTTGGGGTCCTTTACTTGGACAGTATTTATGAATACTATCTGTAACTTAAATTTCCCTTTGGTGAGTTTCCGCCTTGAAACCATATGATTTGCTAAGGGTTTGCTTCTGAAGACAATGTTCACTGGAGATAGACTTGAGTGAAGGAGGAACATGAACATCTTCAACAACACAGAATGTACAGAAAAGCTCTTTAAATGTGATGAACCCTCTGCCTTCCAGATTATCTACGACATTTTCAGAGAGCACTGTGCTATATCAAGTGTGTGAGGATATGACCATGACCTTCGGTCTGTTCACAAAGCAAGTTAAAAAATCATGCCGCAAAGAGTTATGGCACACAGAGAGCTGTGTAAGAATAAGAAATAATGTATACATTTTAATTATAAGCAAGAGGCTAAGTAAGGAACTTGGGATGATAAGGGACTCAGCAGGGAAGGGCTCATTGAGTGGATTTTCCATGTCAACATCCCAGATGGACTTGTGAGGATGCCCAAGGCTACATTAGGCATATATCTACACAAGCACGCATGTATGAAAAAAATCTGTCTGAATTTGAACTGATAATGCTTTCTTGACCTCATCAAGCAACTCTTAATATTAACAATGATGACTTTAACCTTTTATTAAGCACTTTATAAGAATCAAGCCCTAGGTTATAAGCTTATATTTTGGGTTGGGTTAATTATTATCCTCATTTGGTAAAGAAGGAAACAGAGGTGCAGAGAGATTGATTAAATGTTGGCAAATTGTGAAGCTGAGATTGGAACCTGCATCCCTCTGAATTCACAGGGTTGCTTTGCAAATTGATGCTTTGATAAGTTAACTGTTTGCTTGGTTTGTTTTCCTTAATGCAGTCAGAGAGCTGAGTAAGCAAATCAAGGAAAAAGAGAACCCAAGAAATTAGGTAAAAACCCTCTACAGAAGAGGGTATCTTGTTGGAGAAAAGAAAGGATGGTGTGACCCCAACTACGACAGTTGAGTTTTCTTTCCTTTTCCCCATCCTGGCTCCCAGAAGGAGCCTGGATGCTGGCTGGAGCCACAAGTTAAAAAATCAAACACAGAGTAGAGCCTGAGGCTAAGGCCATTCTTTCCCAAAGGTGGCCCCAGAGCAGCTCCCGCGCCAACTCGGGCAGGCTGGATGTGCAGGAAGAGACACGGAGGACCACCAGCTTCTTCAGGTCAAGTGCACACATTAGACTGAATTCCCCAACACTCCAGCTGCCTGAACGAAGGCTGCATATGCCTTGAGGTTTCTTAAAAGAAAGGGAATGGGTTTTCCAGACCAAAGTTTTCCTGGAATTCTGTGTCTGTGGAATACGTACAAATATTAAAAATATGTACGTGTGCACACACACACACACATATACCTATATGTATATGTTCCACATATGCATCATTTGACATATGTATATGAATTTTCTAATTAAACTTTTTAATATAATCTCATGTTGGGTTCCAGCTGTGTAATTTCAATATTCTGTGAGTGGCTGAAGAAATATGCCACAGGGCAATATTCCATGACCCTACCTGGGGGAATTCATGACTTGGAAGCATGGAAGAGAGTCAGTCTCATTCCTAGTCATCTGTTTAAATCAACTTTCCCTAAGACTTCCAGCATCCCAAACAATCTGTCTTAGATGTAGCAGCCAGGATCACAGAGAGAGCAGTCTGAGGCATTTTTAGACTAAAATATACACTTTGTTCTCAGCAACAAACAGGACTTCGAGATTATCATCCAGTATCCTCTTCCCTGCCTTTGCATCCCTAAGGCATAATAATTCTGTGCAGTTCAGTGCAAAATTGAACATTCTGGACTAGCACAATAGAAGCAGCCCTCAGGGGAGGGGGGCGTGAGAGCCAGTCCGCCATGGATCCGGCCACCTCTGCCTTCTTGGAAGTGGAGTGGGGTCTCTTCCCTATCAGGCCTTCCTGTCCTGTGAAGAGAGGAGAGTGAGCTGGGACTGAATGACTCTCCTCAGGGGAAACCTTCCTTCTTTCGTTGCTGGAGCCCAAGGGATATATTTTTCTTTCTTTAAGATTTCCAGCCTCCCTACTTGGTCTCATTACTGCCAAGTTGCACACAAACATGCCTTTTAATCCAGACGTTTTCTGGGCCCTCTGGCCACATCTTGATTTCTCCTCCTGGTTAGGGTTCCATGCTGGGCCTGGTGCTCACACAGAATTGCACGTGGGGAAATTGCCTAATAAATCATAGCAATCATGGGCTCCTTATATAAATGAGGTTTTTCTTCATATATCTTCTACCTGGTGCAAAATGCATTGAGGACTGATTTTCTATGAGTAATTGTGCAATTTTATGCATTTGCAAGAACTCAGGTCTTTAATAAATCAGACCTTTGGAGTCCTTGGAGTATTTTTCTTTATACCACAGACCTGAACATTTTGTATGGTTTGTGGTCATTTGTTTTTTTAATATTCTGGTTGGTTTTCAGTTTGCTTGGTGGTGTTGGCTGCAGACTTGTAATTTCTGCTAGAGTTGAATTTTCCACTCAGAGCAATTTTATAGCTCTCCAGTGTTCATGGAGACCAGAACGGACATTTTTGCCAATTTTGACCAACTTCATTGACAGACTCAGAATCTTAAGTGTGGGCCAGATAATGGACGTGATTCATATCTTACAAGCACCCCTATTGATTTGCCCAGAATCTGATGCTGGCCTCTTGTGAATAACATTCTCCAGCCTTCCCATCGGGGTGTCTTGGAGTATGCAAGGTCCTATCCCTCACAGAACACAAATGTTATCCCTCGTTTCTAGCACACATTCTTCAGGGTCAGTAAAATCCTTCGGGAGAGATCTAGTGTCTACACAACCCGGAATATCTTTCCTTTTGATTATGTATAAGGTGAGAGAACATTTAATCTTCACAGCTGAAGCAGAATTATCACTCATCAAACCATCAGACTGGTTTTACGAAGAAAAACAGTATTATAGTAGTCTACCACATGGGAAGGCAACATGATTTTAGAGAGATTTTCTCATTCTGTTTTAGAGGAATGATCTCAGGAGAATGACAGATAACTCCAATGTCATTTAAGGATAGCTGACATAAGACAATACTTGCCTAATGTCATATATCAAGGCAATGAAGACTCAACACACGAATCCATTGTACGTAATCTAGCTGTCGCTAAAATTAATGCTAATTATTATGTATGAGCAGGAGCTCTAAGTGAGTTTCAATTCCACATGGGGAACAGCACCTTCAGAGAAGTTGAGTGAGAGGAATTTGCAACATTTAGGAATCTGTTCTATGGCCAATGCCTTGCCTTTATTAAACCTAATTAAATCTGGAAGGAATCATGGATCGCATTTTACAGAGTAACCACTGGAAACAGGAAAATTAAGGAACATACCCAAGATTGCATAGCTGATGACTGGCAGACTTGAACCAGAACTGATGACACGGTTATCTCCCTCAACTTGTATAAAGCCTTGAGTTTCAATTTTGAGACTTAAGCAAAAGTTGGCAAACCCTACTGAGATCGTTGTCCCTTCCAATTTTCCTGCCCTTACTTTAGAGGGTGTTCCCACATAAATACACTCCCTTGTGAGCGTTCCCTCAGTGTCTACGATCCAACGTTTTGCTAAGGACCAATAAATATACACATGAAATATGGAGTAATTGTGATCTAGGTGGAAAGACGTGAGGGACTCCCATACAATAGTTTAATAATGATGCAAAGTAGTATTGACCACTGTCTCCATTCATTTATTCCTTCTGTCATTCATAGTCAATGAAAGCTCAACTTCCTAAAGCATAATTTACCAAAACACACTTCCAAACCATTTGAGGTAGCTTGCAGTGTTAAAACCCCCATGACACAAAACATTTAAAGCAAGACCAGAAGACCAGAGACAGTTCAGATGGACGAGAACATTCAGCCAGGAGACTTAGCATGCAACAGGAACCTCTAAATATTGAAGTGAAGTGTAAGACCCAAATGGACTTTGCTGTGCTCTTTAGTTCTGCCTGAGAAATGCACTCTTTCCAGATACAAAATGGAATTTATTCAAATAGATGCCATATGCTTCAGAGCCTCAGAGGGTCACCCAGGAATTGGCTCTAAGTACAGAGGTTATTTGAGGAAGAACTACAGAGATCTGTAGGGCAAGTGTGTGGGTGGCAGTGTGGGGGATTTTAAGAATGACAAGTTTCCAAAATTAAATCCAGCCAATCACAGAGTGAGAAAGGCACTTCCTTTTCAGTGGTCTTTTATCAGACCGTCTCCGATGGCTGCTAAGTCATTGGCTTCAATGCATTCCAAATCTGCTAACTTTCCCTTTTAATAAAGGGAACAGTGAGTGACCTTCGGCCAAATGCGTTCTGTAGGTGAGTTTCTAAGTGACAATTTAAAATGTGGTTTTGCTTTTCATTTATTTATTTATTTATTCATTTATTTTCATGGTTTCTTTCTATTTATAACAAGTGAGACTAGTTTTCAGCTATTTCTCCATAGAATAAATTTATTTTTTCCAGGCAGACTTTTACCGATCCTAGTGGTCTAAACTCAGAAATCTAACAATGGCAAGAACTGAGGAGGGTGTGGGTCTGTGAGAGGCCTGCATGTGACTGGAGGCAGAATAAGTCGGTGTGACCACTTTGGAAAACAACTGAGCATTGCCTGCCCCTAGAAGCCTCTGTCCCACTGGTATGTCAATGCCCAGGACACATTTTTACACTTGAATAGCAGGCCACATGCAGCAAAAGTTCACAGGAGCCCTCCGGGCAATAACAATATCATGGAAATCACCCCCATACCCAATGTTGGTAGGAAAGGAGATGAAAAAACTCTGATGAATTCACAGAACGGAATATTGCATGACTGTCAAAATGAATGAACTACAGCCGTACAGAACAAGGATGAATTTAAATAATATAAAATATAATGTAAAGTGAAGAAAGCAAAACTCAAAATATTACACAGATTCTCTTCTTAAAGTTCAAAACACCTGAAGTGAAAATGCACATTTTTAGATATACATATTGATGAAATGAGACTATTTAGAAAAGGAAGCAACAGAATGATAAACATAAGCTTCAAGATGATTTTGAGGTGACAGGTTGTAGGAAGATGGTTTGCAGAAGGGGTCACATGGCTGGATTTAGGTGATTGTCAAGTGCTGGCTTTCACTGAGAGGGTTGGGAGTACAGACACTTGTTACGTTATTCAAAATAATTAATTAAGTAAATAACAAAAAGAAGTAAAGTAAACTTTGAGTGGGCTAATGATGAGAGTCTACCAGCAGCCCAATATCATGATGAACTCAGATCCATGCTTTGGACGTCCAACAGGAAAAACGAGAGCATCGAAAGGAAGATTGTGAGCAAAATCATGGTGCAGGTGTGCAGAAGAATGCAGCGGACTGAAATCTGAAAAGTCCTGCATTAGAGAAATGTCCTTCCCCAGATAGATGGTTCAAATAGACTGAAGCTTGGAAATCAGGTTGAGGGGGAATTCAGAAAACACCTGAACTGAAAATGAAGTTAACCACAGAGGTCAAAACATGCAAGGAGTCTGGGGAGATGTGGGCACCATGTGGAAACTGTGAACAGAATAGGACATACGCACAGCTGAGTATTAAGCAAGAAAACTCAGGGCATCAAGAGCAGTGCCGAGTCAGGGGGGTGTCAGCTCTGATCAGTGCTATAGGAATATTTTTGACATTTCGGGGCTTGCTTTTCTGTCTCTTGATGTTCTCAACCTGCAGTCAGTCTGGGGTACTTACCAGTAACCCACTATTTTTCAGAAGGAATTTAAGATGGCTTACAATATATTAAAAGCACTTCAAGGTAGATCGGCTTGGTAGCTCAGTCGGTTGAGCATCCAACTCTTGATTTCAGGGTTGAGAGATCCATCCCCGTGACAGGCTCCGCTGGGTGTGGAGCCGTTTGGGATTCTCTCTCTTGCTCTCCCTTTGCCCCTTCTGTGTTGCTCTCTCTCTCTCTCTTAAATAAATAAATAAATAAATAAATAAATAAATCTTTTAAAAAATACTACAGCAAGGTAATTAGGTGAGAAGTAGGTGAAGAATAAATGAGTAAAAATAAGAGGAAGAAGCCAAACTAGAGTTAGCAGCACTCCTCATGCACAAAGTCTTTGTGTGCCAGGAAGTTCTCCGACACAGTTGCTCAGTAACACCTTGGGAGGAACAATGAGCAGTATCTTCAGCGGGAGTTTTGCAGGATTCCCAGACACCTTCTTCAGATATTGATCACACAGAGTTCTTCAGTTGAATGCAACTGTAACAATGTGTCCCTGAGAAAGCCTTCTTGAGAGGGCTACCCAGGTCCACTGGTTTTTGGTAACTTAACTCACCAGTGGGTAGAGAATGTGTTAAAACAGGAGAAGGGTATTAGTCCTAAGTGATTTCTACTAAATAATAGCAGTTTCTGCAATATTTTTAGCAGGAGCACTCTGAGGTCCATTTCCTGAATTGTTCCCGAAGTGGGTATTCATCTCTAAACAGGGAGGTTCATGTGCTCCAGATTCTTGATGGACAAGGGGAACAGTTGACCTTTAGACACTAACATAAAAAAAAAAAAATGTGGCCAGACTGGGATCATTCATTCTTCACGTCAGTGGAAAGGCAGGAGGTGCAGAATAGAAGTAGAGACTTGGGGATGGGACCCCAGTGAATTAAAACATTCTCTGTAGGAGACAGAGTACGATAGATCCTATGGAGTCTAAAATAAGAATAGGGACAACCCAAGCTGGTGGAGGTGTAAAACAACAACAACAACTAGACAAGCAGTGAGAAGATGAAACATCCACAGGAGCATTTATTTCTAGAAGACATGTTAGTGATTTTTGCCACTGGGAGAGGGGAGTCAGTACAGGGCTCTAGGCTGTGGAATAAGAAGAAGTATGGGTCCCTGGAGAAGATTAGCTGCGGAGGGAGCTATGGGCTGCCTGGGTCTGGACATCTGAGGGTGCATCCGGCCAAGAGGCAGAGTGGTTGTTCAAGCTCCAGGCCCCTGAGCACTGCCTTGCAGGTGACAGCCTGTCTTTTCATGCCTGTCTTCTGAGTGAGTACCTGGTTCTATGTGGGCACCTGTTTTGCTGTGTATAATTTCAGTTGGCTTTATTCTGCAAAGTCCCTAACTCCTTTTAGTTGCTAGGGAAAATAATTCTTGGTTAAGATCAACCCTTCCAACCAGCACTGGTCCAGAAACTAGAGTACACAGGATGTGGCAGGAACCAAAAAGAAACCAGTCCCTGGGGCAAATAATACATTATATGTTAATAAAAATAATTAACAAAAAAGAAACCAGTGATGAGGGAGTACTCTCAAAATTCTACCCCGCTTTTTTTTTAAACCATTCAGAACAGATTTGAGCAATGTAAAGACTGAGATTTCTGGTTGAAATAGTCCAAGGATGTCACACTACTCCTCTCAAAATGCCAATAAAATTGAGATATCAATAAATCAGTCTGAAGCATTCCTTCAAATTCTGTAGCTGAGGAACAACTCCAAGAGGAATCCTTGAAAAACAGAGCTTGTATCCTTTCCAGTACCCAATACCGTGGGCCCCATTTGGCTTAGACACCTTATATCCTCTGGTAGTTGTATCAGGAATTCATCACCACACTCCAGACAATAGCCCCTACTTTCCCTTTCTGTAGATCACAGAAAACTTCAAAACAAATCCTTCTGGCAGAGGGGAAGGAAGCCAAAGGGGCCAAAGAGAACATGAGCTAGCTGGAGGGAGGCAGCCATGCATGAACCTCAGCTCCCCAGGACATGGGCATTCTGGTGAAGACATGAGGAGAGGGAGAAGCAGATGGCTACCAAAAGAGAAAGCTGAGCCCAATGCTATTATAACTTTTGGTCAGTTCCTGATTTTTTTTTGTGCTAAAGTGGTATGACTTCTGAAAAAAGAAAAGTATGAGTATTTCCATTGGTTGAACTTTCATGCAAAAGATGTCTTATAATGTTCCATGCACCTGTAAGCCAGGTGCTGTCTGAGATCCCCAGGCTTAGATCTTTCAGGCCATCAGCTCAAGCAAAGGAGCTGGGAGCTGGTTTCCCAGAAGGAAAGAAGGATGGAAAGGAAGAAAAAGAAATATATCACTTTCCTTCTGATAAAGAGATTTTTTGACATTAAATTTGAGGGTAAAAAATTTCTTAGATCTTAACAGATTGTGTTCAATTTAAAACCCAAGTCTATAGTATTCAGTAAAAAAAAATTAAGCCTACTTAAAGTGAAGCTTTTTATTATCTTTACTAGAATATATTAGCTTAACCATAGCAAATATTCAACGATTTTTTACCTAAAAACCCAATTTCATATGAATCAATCTGATAAGTGTCCCATCATAAATTATATAGTCATTGAAACAAAACAAAACAACAAACAAAACAAAACAAAAAACTAAGTTGGGTCCAGAATCATTGATATGAAGCTCAAAATCATGCGTTATTTTTCTCCTGGGAAATTTTTGAAGAACCAAAAAACATTTTTTAAAAATATCATCTAGCCCAGCCCCTTAATTTCTGTGTTTGAGAAATGAGGCCTCAAGAGGTTAACACTTGTGTAAGACCATACATTTCAGTAAATGTAATAGGTGTGAAGTTAAACAAGGATTGCCTTCAGGATATTTATGAATCAATCTATAATCTGCCCACATCACTAATAAAAAAAAGCCCTCTCAACAATACAGTTCTTAACGGGAAAATTGTGCTCATGGGGCCTCCTGAAACATTTGAGAGAGCAAATAACTCTCTTCTCACCTAATGATGTCATGTGCTTGATGGTGGAGATAAGGGAGGGAAGGGTTGCTGACAACCCAGTGTGGTTATGCCACCTTTCTCCACACTGGAGCTGCTGGGGTTGGATAGCCACATTGACCAGCACGTGCCGGGTTTCCTGGACAGGGACTTTGGGTCAAACCTTCTTCCTTCCTCTTGTCTGAAGCCTAGAATTGAGACTGAAAAGAACTGAGGGCAGACATCACCGAGGACCAATTTGTCCCAGGTAGTTCTAAGAGGGGAGAAATTCCCATTACTCTACTATATGTACTAAGTCTTCTATAGAAAAATAAGGTAAGACTTTTAGGAAGAGGCTTACAGGGAACAGAATGGTTGGAGCCTAGCTACTTGGCAATATGGGGAAGTAACTTTCATATGTAGACAGAGGCCTCAAAAATAACAACGTGAGGCTGTCTTTGGGGTTGTTAAATAAGTAGAGTGATTTCTATTTTCTTTTTTTTAAAAAAATATTTTATTTATTTATTTGACAGACAGATAGCACAAGCAGGCAGAGAGGCAACCAGAGAGAGAGGAAGGGAAGCAGGCTCCCCGATGAACAGAGAGCCCCATGCGGGGCTCGATCCCAAGACCCTGAGATCATGACCTGAGCCGAAAGCAGAGACTTTAACCCACTGAGCCACCCAGGCACCCCTGATTTCTATTTTCTAAGAAAGAAATGGGAGGGTGGGAGTTGTAGAGAAAGGAACATAAGCCATATTCCCAAGTAGCTGCAGGTGAGAGGCCCCAGCAAAGTCTTCCTCTGACAAGGCAGAAGTTAAAAGCCGCTGGCTAGGCCTTTACCCAAGAGACACTGAAACCAGCAATGGGAGCTTCGAAGAGATGCTTAGTAAAGAAGCAGAGCATGGGAATGGCCACATGTTCAGAACAGCAGCTGTGGAATAGAAGTAATGCAAGAATGCCCCATACGGGACGTGAATGTGAAATTCAACACAGTCAATACTGAACAGCTGAATCATAAATCTGGGACTCTTTCAACATCAATCACAGAGGTTTCATGATGCTGCTATAGCCTAGAAATTGAGAAAAGATCAAATATGTCATCTACTCCACCACGAAATATACCTTTGATTAATCCTAAATGCCAACTACCCCTCGCCTAGCTGGTACTTCCTAAGTCGAATGACTTACATTAACAAATATTACTACGGTCTTTAAAATGAAGGACTGTGGTACAGGAGTATGCAAAAGATCCTGTATTTTGAAGGTAATATAAAACACTTTTTATTTGTGTGGCACTTGATAATTTATATAGATAAGTATACGTGCATTATCTGTGCCCGTGGGCCTTACAGTAATCCTCCGAAGTGAATGTTACAGGCATTCTCATTTTACTCATAATTAGCTTCATGTTCTTTATTTTTGTATTGTCTGCATTTTCATCTACAGATTTACTAGTAGGCAGTACTCCAGTGGTTCTCCAAGTGTGGTCTCTGGACCAGAAGCATCAGCATCACTTGGGCCCTTGTTAGAAAGGCAAATTCTTGTCCCCCACCCCACCCACTGAATCAGAAACTCATAGTGTTTTAGTAGACTTTGATGAATGCTCAAGTTTGACAATCACCGCATAATGCTCATTATTATGAAAGAAAATCCTGAGTGCTGCAGGATATATCCCATGTGCTGGGATTTAGAATCCTCACCTCACCAGCTCCAGAATCTAAAGACCCCAGAGCTAACTTGTTATTCCAGAGCTGAACCACTGGTTATTTTTCCTCCACTTTGAGTTTCCAGATTTAACTTAGATTTGGGTCCTGTGAAAGACAAAAGGCACCACCCACCTAAGGAAATGCTTTTATGGCAAAATGCTCATTCATGAGGACCACCTCAAACAAAAGGAAGATGCCAATTGGCAAACCAGCAGGCTTATTCATCATGACCACCCCAGGGTTGCTGTGATGATTCATTATGAGGCAATCTCTTTGCCAAGAGCACAGTATCTTGATTTTGTAGCTTTGCAGTAAAACCTTAAAATCCTAGAATTTCTCAAACTTCATCTTCTTTTTAAAAATTTTTTTAGCTGTCTAAGTTCCTTTGGTTTTACATAAATTCTAGAATTAGTTTGTCTAAATCTGCAAAACAGAATCCTGCTGGGATTTTATTTGGGCATGTATTAAATCAATTTTGGGAAAATTGACATCTTTACTATGTGGAGTCTTCCAATTCATAAACATGACCTGTTCTCTCTAATTATTTTGTTCTTACTTGATTTCTTTCATTATCATTTTATAGTTTTCAGATTACAGCATCCATATATGTTTCATTAAATTTCTCTAAACATTTTATTTCTGAACCTGTTTTACATACATATAATTTTTAAAATTTTTTATTTGCATGTACCTTGCTAATGAGTAGAAATATATTTCTATATAATACAGTACAATTTTTTTGTGTGTTGTGCTTATATCGTAGAACCTTGCTAAACTCACTTTTGTTCTAGAAGGCTTTTTTCCTATTCCTTAGAATTGTCTATAAAGATAATTATATTATCTGTGAATAGTCCCAGATATTTTTTTCCCATCTGTACGCCTTTTCTTTCTTTTTCTTCTTTTTTGCCTTATTACTCTAACACTTCTAGGACAATGCTGAATAAGTTAGTTGAGACTGGACAATTAACAATAAAACAATAGTGAGCCCTTATCTATGAAATAATTACTTTTTTTAAAAGATTTTATTTATTTATTTATTTGTGAGAGAGAACAAGATGGGGGAAGGGCAGAGGCAGACTCCCCACCAAGCAGGTACCCCAATGTGGACTTGATCATGACCTGAGCCAAAGGCAGTTGCTTAGCCAACTGAGCCACCCAGGTGCCCTGAGTAATTACTTTAAATGTAAATGGGTTAAATTCTCCAATCAAGAAAGGGAGTGTGAATTCAACACAGAATATAGAAAGGGAGAGAGAATTCAATAATATACTGCCTATAAGAAACTCCTTTTTTAACTTTAAGGACCCAAGGCTGAAGGTAAAGAGATAGAAAAAGATACCGAATGTTAATGGTAATCCAAAAAGAAAAGGGATGGCTATATTTATATCAAAAAAAAAAAAAAAAAACCAATAGTCAAAACTGATCACAAGAGATAAAGGTCAGTGTATAATGATAAAGTGGTCAATTCACTAAAAGGATAAAACAAATGTAATGTAATATATATATGTGCCCAACATTGGAGCACTTAAATATACAAAACAAATATTAACTAAAGGGAATCCTAGATAGCAATACAATAATAGTAGGGGATTTCAATACTTCACTTTCATCATTGGATAGATCATCCACACAAAAAAATCAATAAGGAAATGGCTGACTTGAATAATACTGCAGACCAAAAGGACATTTATAGATCATATCATCCAAAAGCAACAGAATACACATTCTTCTTAAGTGCACATGGAACATTTTCTAAAACAGATAATGTGTTGGGCCATAAAATTAGTAAGTATGTAGAAATTATACAACACACTCCTGAACAATCAAAAGATACGAAAAGTATTTTGAGACAAATGAAAATGAAAACACAACATACCAAATCTTATGGAATGCAGCAAAAAGGGTCTTAAGAAGGAGGGCTTACATTAATAAATGCTTACATTAAGAAAAAGGAAAAATCTGAAATAAACAACGTAACTTTACATCTCGAAGAAGTAAAAAAAAAGACACTAAGCCTAAAGTTAGCGTTAAAAAGGAAGTAACAAAATAATAAATATCAAAGCAGAAATAATGAAATAAAGACTCAACATACATACAATAGAAAAGATCAATGAAACAGAGTTTCTTTGAAAACATAAACAAAACTGACAGACATTTGCTAAACTAGCCAAGAAAAAAAGAGAATAAAATTGAAATAAAAGAATAAAAAAATAAATTGAATAAAAGAATAAAAAAAAGAAAAAATAAAATTACTAATGAGAAATGAAACATTATAACTGTTACCAATAAACACAAAAGATTGTAAGAGACTACCATCAATAATTATATTCTAAAAAATTAGATAACCTAGCAGAAATGACTAAACACCTAGAAACCTAAAACCCAACAAGAATGAACCAAAAAGACATAGAAAATCTGAACAAACCAATAATAAATAAGGATATCAAAACAATAACAAAAAAACTTCCCAACAAAGAAAATTCCAGAAGCAGATGGCCTTATAGGTGAATTCTACCAAACATTTAAAGAGGAATTAATGCCAATCTTTCTCAAACTCTTCAAAAAAAATGAAGAGGAGGGAATATTCTCAATCTCATTTACAAGGCATGAATTACCCTCATAACAAAGTTAGATAAAAACTACAAGAAAATAAAATTATAGGTCAATATCCCTGATGAACACTCATGCAAAAAATACCCCCCAAAATATTAGAAACCAAATTCAGCAGTGTATTAAAAGGATCATCGACCATGATCAGTTAAGTTTTATGCCTGGGATATAAAGTTGATTCAAATCAACAAATGTAATTCACCACATTAACAAAATGAAAGCTAAAAACCATGTGATATAACCATATGAAAGAGCATTTGACAAAATTCAACATCCTTTCATGAAATAAACTCTCAACAAATAAAGTATAGAAAAGATGTACCACAACATAATAGTGGCCATATATTATAAGCCCATGGCTAATATCCTACGCAAAGGTGAAAAAGTTGAAAGCTTTTCCTCTAAGTTCAGGTACAAGACAAGGTTTTCCACTCTCACCATCTTTATTCAACGTAGTATTGGAAGTCTGAGCCAGAGCAATCAGAGAAGAAAGAGAAGTAAAATGTATCCAAATCAGAAAAGAAGAGTTGAAAGCATCTGTTTGCAAATGACACGATCTTATATATAGAAAACCCTAAAGACTCCACCAGAAAACTTCAGAACTAATAAAACAAAACAAAACAAAAAACCCTCAGTAATGTTTCAGGATACAAAATCAATATGAAAATCAGTGGGATATCTATACACTAACAACAAACTATTAGAAAAAGAACTTAAGAAACAATCTCATATACAATAGCATCAAAACATTTTGTTTATTTTTTTAAAGATTTTATTTATTTATTTGAGGGAGAGAGAGAGAGAGCATGAGCGGGGAGTGAAAGAGGGAGAGGGAGAAGCAGACTGAGCAGGAAGCTGAGCAGGGAGCCAGATGTGGGGCTGGATCCCAGGACCCTGGGATCATGATCTGAGCCAAAGGCAGATACTTAACTGACTGAGTCACCCAGGCTCAGTGACAATGGGATCATCAAAAAATTTTTTAATATTTAGAAATAAATTTAACCAAGGAGGTAGAAGATCTGTACCTTGAAAACTATAAAACATTGAATAAATAAAGTGGGCAAGACACAAATGAATGGAAAAATATCCCATGTTCCTGGTTGGTTGAAATTAATATTGTTAAGACATCTATACTACACAAAACTATCTATAGAGTCAATGAAATCCTTATCAAAATTCCAGTGGTATTTTTCACAAAAATAGAATAATCCTCGAATTTGTATGGAACCATAAAAGACTATGAAGAACCAAAGCAATCCTGAGAAAGAAGAACATAGCTAGAGGCATCACATTTACTGATTTAAACTATATTATGAAGCTGTAGAAATCAAAACAGTATGACATCAGCGAAAAATAGACACTCAGACCAATGGAGAAGAACAGAGAACCCAGACATAAATCTACACATATGCAGTTAACTAATCTTTGATAGAGGTGCCAAGAATACACAACAAAGACAGGATAGTCTCTTCAATAAATGATGTTGGGAAAGCTACATATCCACACGCAAAAGAATGACCCTTATCTTACACCATACACAAAAATTAACTTGAAATGGATTAAAGGCTTAAACACAAAAACTGAAACTGTAAAAGTCCTGGAAGAAAACATAAGGAAAAATTTCTTTGACATTGATCTTGGCAATACCTTTCTAGATATGACACCAAAAGCACAGGCAATAAAACAAAAATAAACCAGTGGGATTGCATCAAAGGAAGAAGCTTCTTTACAGCAAAAGAAATAATGAACAAAATGAGAAGAAAATCTATGGAATAGGAGAAAATATTTGCAAACCATATATCAGAGAAGAAGTTAGTATCCAAAATATATAAGGAACTCATTTGACTCAGTAATAGAACAATAAGTAACTGGATTAAAAAATGGGAAAGGATCTGGACAAATCTTTTTCCAAAGAAGACATACAAATGGCCAACAGGTATATGAAAAGGTATTCAGCATCACTAAACATCAAGGAAATGTAAATCAAAATGACAATGAGATATCAAATTGCACTATTAAGATAGTATCAAAAAGACAAGAGATAACAAGTATAAGCCAGGATATGGAGAAAGGGGAGCCCTTGTACACTATTGGTAGGAATATAAGTTGGTACAGACATTATGGAAAGCAATATGGAGCTTCCTCAAAAAAATTAAAAATCGAACTACCATAAGAAATAAATAAATAAAATATTAAAATGAAATAAATCATATAAATAAAAATATAAAAAATAAAATAAAATATTAAAATCAATAAAATAAATTTAAAAATAGAACTACCATAACAATCCTACTTCTTGGTATATAGCCATAGGAAATAAAATCAGGATCTCAGAGCTATTTGTACTCTTATGTTCACTGCAGCATTATTCATAATAGTTAAGACATGGAAACAAACTATGTGCCCATTGACAGATGAATACATAAAGAAAATGAGGTATATACATACAATGGAATATTATTCAGCCACAAAGAGAAGGAAATCCTGCCATTGGGACAACATGGGTGAACCTGGAGGACATTATGCTAAATGAAATAAATCAAAGACATAAAGACAAGCACTGTCTAATCTCACTTATATGTGGAATCTAGAAAAAATGAACTCACAGATAACTGAGTGGAAGGGTGATTGCTCAGGGACAGAGGATAGGAGAAATGGGGATGTTTGCCAAAGAGTACAAACTTGTAGTTATAATACGAATAAATTCAGGGGATCTGATGTACAGGATGGTGATTATAGTTAATCACACTGCAACGTATACATGAAATTTGCTAAAGTGTTCTTACCGCACTCAAAAAATTATAAACATACAAAGTGATAGATGTGTTAATTAACTCGATTGTGGTGTTAATCTCCCAATGTGTATATATATTAAATCATCACATTGTGTACCTTAAAAAAAATCTCACTGTGACAACCCAGATACAATTTTTATTTATCAATCACATTTCAATATAACTGTAAAACATTTAATTTTAAAAAATTGTAGGTTTGGGTTTTTCACCAAACTTGGAGTTTTCAGCCATTATTTCTTTTTTTTTAAGATGTTATTTATTTATTTGACAGAGAGAGATCACAATTAGGCAGAGAAGCAGGCAGAGAGAGAGGGAGAAGCAGGCTCCCTGCCGAGCAGAGAGCCTGATGCGGGACTCGATCCCAGAACCCTGAGATTGTGACCTGAGCTGAAGGCAGAGGCTTAACCCACTGAGCTACCCAGGTGCCCCTCAGCCATTATTTCTTAATGCATTCTTTCAGCATCATATTCTTTCTCCTCTTACCCTGAAATTTCGAGATGTTATACCTTTTGTTATTGTCTCCTGATGTTCTCTTCAGTTGTCTTCAGTGTTTTTGCACTTTGTTACTCAGATCTGATCATTTCTGTTGTCCTCTCCTCATGTTTGTGGACTCTTTCCCTTGTCATACTCTTGTGGTTTTTGAACCCATCGTTGAGTTTCTTACTTATGTTTTTCAGTTCTGAAGTGTTGATGTGGTTCTCCTTTATATCTTCTATCTCTTTGTTGAGAGTTTCAGTTTTCCAGCAGTGTTTGCAAATACTAATTTGAACATCTTTATAGTTACTGTTAAAAGTATTTTCCAACCTCTGTGTAATCTCAGTGTTTGCTTCTGCAGATTGTCATTTTCCATGTGAGTTGTTATGTGCTGAGTAATTTTATATCCTGGACATTTTGATATTAAGTTATGAGACTCTTGATCTTCCTTCAGTTTCGTGGGAAATGTTATTTTAGTTACAGACTGCAATTAAAAGGGCTAAGTTCAGGCTGTAAGTTCCAACCCACATTTTGTTGCAGTGATTCCAATGTCAGTTCGGTTTTTAAAGCCTTTGTACAATTCTGTAGATCTGTCACAGTGAATACCCACCCAATGGCCAATTTGGGGCATGAACAGTGGTCTGTCAGCTTAGTTCTCAGAATATTTGGTATTGTAATTAGAATTGCATTCACGTACATGCAGCACAGGGGTTCATAAACAACTTTATGGGCAGCTTTCCTGAGCTCCTCCTTCATCATGGTCTCTTTGGTTCATTCAGTTTCCAAGAGCCTCTTGTTTTCACTCCTCTGGCCAGAAACTTGGTGTTCTAGTTATCACTCTATTCTGTACCCTTCCACGGTTCTACCAAAAAATGGCCAAGCCATGGGAGGACAGAAAGGGTGAAAGCAAGGGGAATTTGCCTCTCACTGTGGGAATTCTTGCTCCACTGGATGGAGAGAAAGGTTTTTATCTGGTATTAGTCAGGGTCCTCCAGAGAAACAGAGAGAAGGATAAAGGGAGACACACACACACACACACACACACACACACACAAGTATATACACACACACATACACACACACACAAGTATACACATGTACACAGAAACAGAGAAGGAAAGAGCTTTATTTCCAGGAGGTGGCTCACATGACTGTAGGGGTTGGCAAGTCTAAAAGCTGCAGGGCAGACCGGCAGCTTAGAAAGCGGAGAAAGGTAAGGTTACAGCTCAAATCTGAAGGCAGCATTCCCTCAAAAAAGGTGAAATCCTTCTTCCTGAGGGACCTCAGTCAATCACAGTATGGAGGATAATCTGCTTTACCCAAAGTCGAGTGATTTAAATGTTAATCTCATCTAAAAATTACCATTATGGTGGCATCTAGAGTGGTGTTTGACCAGATGCCTGGGTAATGTGGCCTTGTTAATAAAATTAACCACCACAAGTCCACCTTTTGTCAACTTGACACTCATATACATCTTTTTTAAACCACACTTAATAAATAATAACCAAATAAAATAACAAAATCATACTCTTACCTAACAGTACAACTCTCCTGGTAAAACTGAGAATACACTAACCCTTTCTCCAGAACAGGATACAAAGTACTTGGGTGATGGTCATTCTTCTTGACATCCTATAACTTAACTCTTATAATGTAAAGTTAACAATACTTAAATACCCTGATGGAAAGTTAATATATCTTATGTTATAAAAGAAAAGCATAGGAGAGAGAAGAAAAAAAGATATTCTCTTGATCCACACACACACATTCATAACAAAATAAGAAATACCATGATAATCACAAATTATACCTCCTCAAAGTTTTGGCTCCTTCAGCTTCCTATTACCAGCTACTTCCCAGCTGCAAGAGGATTGCTTGGGGGCTGGGTCAGGAGAGAAAAGAAAAATAAATAAAATGAAGGATTTTCCCCACTCTGTGCATTAGGAGTTCATGTCCCAGCTGCTTGAGCCAGAGCCATAGGGCTTCTCTTATAGTCGTGACTTAAAGTCAGTTTCCAGGGTTTGGGATGTGATGAACATGGGTGAGGAGATACTGGAAGATAAACCGTAAGCTCACTGCCAGATGAATGGTACTTCAAATCTGGGCTCTTTGCCAATCTTTCCACAGCTATTTTCCTCTCAGTGTCCTTAGATAGCTGGGCCATGCTTTCTGCCCAGGTTTAATACTTATAATCACTTGGGCAGAAAGGGTGAGATGTGCTTACTTCATCTCACTCAGAACAGGGGCTTTCCACCTATTCTTCTTACCTTATGTAGTGTTACTTGCTAAAGAATTTTAAATTACTCATGTGGCTCATTTTTGTGGCTTACATCGTATACACATCAGATAGTGGCTGGTCTAGAAGTTCGATGGCAAAGAAAAAAGTCCATATAATTAATATTAAGTACCTTCTCTGTGGCAGACATTTTGCTAAGTGCTGGGAAGCCATACTGAGTAAGGAAGACTTAGTTCTTCTATCATGGAATAGTCAGGGATAAATAGACTTTAAGTAAATAAGTGATCATACATACACATGTATACACACACAAAACCATACCATTATGTTTGAAGTAAGCACTATAAACGAAATACTCTGTCACAGAGTCCCTAGCCTGGGACCATGGCCAGGATAGAGCACTATGGAAAGTGTCCCTAAGGAAGTGGGCTTCAAAGCAAGGCTTGAAGGTAAGTAGGACTTTCCCAGGTGAAAAGGAGTGAGAAGGAACATTCCTAGCAGATGTATTCCCATGGGATGAAGATTTTAAAACCAGAAGGAGCTTTTCCCAAGGAGAAGAAAGAAGGCTGGTGTTGATGGGGCATAAGGAAAGAGGAGGCTCCTGTCTGTTGAGCAAGGTATGCAGACCAGCCTGAGGAAGAGCCCACTAAAAAATGGTCCCTAATGTACGCCCAGTGGCATGATTCTCCACCAGAGCATCTAGGCTCCTTTGGTATCCCCTTCTGAGAGGAAACAGGCCCAGAAAAATATGCCCCAGTATTTCTGGAGACTAAACAGAAGAGTTTCAGAAGCCTGAGAAGATCCATTTTTTTCCTAGACCACCTCCCCTGCATTACAGCCAGTAGAAGTGTCTCTGGTGGGAAAAAAAAGAAAAACAGGGAAAAGAGGACTATCTGTAGTCATCCTTTTTCCACGTGTCTGCCTGAGTTCCACGGAGACTAAGCCCTCAAATCTGTGAAGTTACTTTGCCGTTTCTCTGGGACAACACCCTCATCATAAAGGCATGTGATAAACAACTATGAGGTCCAGAAAACTCATACAATGAGTACAAAATAACAAAGCAAGCTAGGAGCCACAAAACAAGTAGAGAGCCTAGAACTCCGCCATGTTTGCCGTAGAGCAGAAATACTGACCCTGACATCTTTGCAGACCAGGCCCCCTTCCATTTCCCTAACTCAGCTCACCCTGGCTGTGGGACAAAATCTTTATCCTTGTGGTCTTCTCATATATAACTGAGATAGTGCAGGAGTTCTTCCAAACCACAGCCCTGGTACAGATGACCTGACTTTTGTGACTTCCCCACCAAAGAGTGGGATTAAATCAGTTCTAGAATGGGACTTCAAAACCTATATTTGAATGTCATATTTACCTAAATAAACTTTAAGAGTCCTACACTCACATTTTTATGCTAAAGCTCCCCATTTCCCACTTATCCATTGTGTCCACACTAAACCTACTGCTACAAGAAGTTTTTGGTTTCCTTTGTCACAAAACAACATTAAGAGCCTGCAATGTATAATCAGTTTGACACTTGTGAGTATCTGCATTCAGATCCATGGAGGGGCTTTGGGGCTTGGATCCCAGCTTTTCAGGCCATCAGAGACCTTTGGACATGAGTTATGACTTTTCCACTTCTGGAAAAGAGAGGTCTTTTTCCTAAATTGCAGCAGCCATATCTGGTGAGTAATGGGAGCATTCATACCTAGAATCACAGAAAGAGTCCAGCCCAGTTCCATATTTATGAGCTGACATTTAGTCCGATAATGGAGGGCTTTCCTGTGTTTATTTAATGGCCAGTCCCAGTAAGGGTTAAGAAGCAGGGACAAGATCCTGGGGAGCAAAGGCCCATCTCACACACATGATCTCACACACATGATCAGGGTTTGTCCCCCAACTTCACAGGCAGACCACAGGTTTACCCCTCAGTGTTGGATAAACCCACACTGCTGATCCCTTTTCTGTACATGTCTGCTGCTCACAGCGTAACCGGCAAGCACAGAAGAGAAAAGAATGATCAGCAATGAAAAGTCGGCTCAGAACGGTGCCAAGAGCTGGGCAGACACTTGAAAGTGGGCCTTTATCAGAAAACTCGGCCCAAGTCAAAGGTTTACCACCTGGGAACCACTTTCACTGAAGCAAAAGGCAGAGAAGACTAGTTTTAAATTGAGGCCGGCCGAGAGGGATTGTCATTCTTCCCACTGCTGGCCGGAGGAAAGGCAACTCTCTAGTCACTAGGAGGGGTCCGCCATGTCTTCTGCAGCTGCTCCGTGGGGAGCTCCTTTCCTCCTACCCCATAGCCTGTTCCCTTACTCCACAAACTGCTGCTCATTCAAGTCCCCAAGACTTCGTGAATTTTGGTTTTTCCGGCAGCTAGCACTGCAGGTTGCCAACGAAGAGTAATGACGTTCCAGGAAAGGCCAAGCTGCGTGAGCTCTTCAGGAAGTTGTGCCTGGAGAAGAAAGAGTGTAGGACAGATAATGTGGCTGTTTACAAACATCTTAGGGACCTCCAGAAGGCAGCGGGGGTTAGGCTCCGCCATGCAGAATTGTGTGAGGCTTGATTTAAGGCCAGGTATTTTGTTCCTCTTGCCACAGTGAAAACAGGCTCCAGGTCACAAAAGTTTGAATTTGCCAAGCATTGCAACCACAACCTGGGAGTGAGATGTTAGCTGAGGTAGGTAATCACTCTGCCAAGACAGTTCCTTTTTTCCCTTACAATATGTATTTTTCCATCTGTGAAAATAATATAGCATCATTGCTAATCTAGTCATTGTAATCATTAACCAGAAAATCCACTTTCCTTTATATTTATGATTTTAAAACCCACTATAATATTAATTACTATTTCATGTCGCCCAGATTCTGTAGAACTTTCCAGGAAAATATGACTCCAACTCTAAGGGAAAATGAATACATGAGAAATCCCATTTTGACATAGCACTGGAACACTTGTGTTCAATTAGATAAGGAACACCTGCCCTGAAATCTCCCCACCCTTGTATTCACATTTTCAAATTTGTATTTCCTTTGATTTATTGTACCAGAATCTCTCTTTCCCAGACCGAGACATGCATGGCAATAGTCAATGGTTTCTACTCTTCCCTTTAGATAACCATTGAGATGTTTTCCAATTAAACATTAGATGGGAGAGCGATTAATCATGTTCAGAAAAGGTCAGATGCATTGTGAATCCACCTCTCTTAGCTATGTTCTGAGTTTTCATGGCCAGCCAGCAGCAGAACTGATGAGGGTGGGGTTGGAGACAGCAGGGAAGGAAGACACAAACTAGGACAGGAGCTGGGAGCTACTGCCTCAAGGCCCTCGTGGGCCAGAGCACTAGACAAGGCAAGATGGGCGGCCCTCGTGCTTGCCCAGCCAATAAAAAACGTGATGACAGCCAACAAAGACATCCATGTGGTAATCCCACTGTGAGCTGCCCATTTCTCTCAGGGTTGGAATGTTTGGAAGATGAGCAGGCTTTTAGCTGCTCCAGAAAATTTGCCTCCTGTAGAAGAGAGATTTCAAAAGCTCCTAATCCTTCTCCTTGTTCCTGGGCCTCTGCCAAAGTCCAAGCATATTCTGGTAACTTCTGGGAAAGCCACCTTCTTCCCTCAACAGAAAAACAAATCAACCCAACATTCAGACCAGCAGATGGCTTCCAGGGAAAATATAAATGATCCACCTGCTGAAGCAAGATGCTGACATGAAGTTGGATGTGTTTGCAGATGACTCACAGGGATGGCTTTCTTGCGGTTGTCAATGTGCAGGCTTCTCATGCCCCTGTAATTGCGGGGTGGACAGCTCAGCAGGCAACATAGCCTCACTGTCTCTTCCTGGGGGGACCTCAGGGATCTGTCTCTGCCCTGACTGTGGGCTTTTCCGTGTCAGGGATCTGGCCTCACTTTCCTGGTAGCCACAGTGCTCAACCCACTTCCTCCCCATGGCCGGCACTTGTGAACGCTTGTGGAAATGAATTCGAATCCAAGGCAATAGATAAGAATGACAGTCTTTCCAGTTGTCTTTCAGGACTTACGTAGGTGGGTTTATTTAGAACCAGTCTATTTGGGAGTCAGTTCTGGGAAACGCTAACTAAATGCTACTCTTCCTACACTACTAGGTTGTTTTGGCTAGATTCATAGAACCTCATATTTAAGGGAGCTTTTCGAGGCTACCTGGTCATATGGCTCTTCTGAACACATTTATGCTTTTTTGCTCCTGGGCAGAAGTGGTTCTTCACTCTTGTAAAGGTGTGCACCCCATCACAATCTCACAAGGAGAAATCCTCTTTCATCAAATAAAACCTATACTTAGATTTCCAAATCAATTCTAATTTATGGATGAGAATTCTTTTCTTCTCTTTCCTTTATTTATAAAGGAAAACAGGAAAAATAGGGGGGTGATATAACGGTAAAGTATCATATAGTCATCCTTAGTTGCATTAATTTTTAACAGAAGACATTTATAGTGCCTCATTTAAGTTAAATAAATCAAAGAGTACTAAATCTATATAGTGTAGTACGTTGTGTGTAGTCCATATAAATAGCGCCATGTCAATAAGCAACTTTATTGACTATGTACCATGCCCCCCCTTATTTTACAGAAGAGAAATACTAGGGACACAGAAGCAAAAGGCGTGCCCATGAATATGTAGTGGCAGAGACAATGAAAGGAGAAAGATATAAACCGAGACTGAGGGAGAAACAAATTCCAGGCAAAAAGTAATTAATAGAGGAAATGGAAAATAAAGACAGAGAAAAGAAGCCAAGGTAGGGAGAGGAACCAGAGGAGATTCTGGAAGAAGTAGGAAAAGAAAAAAATAGAACAAGGAGCAAAGAGCAATGAGGGGCAGAGGAAAGGAGAAATAGCAAAAAGAAAGTTTCATGTAAGAAAAAACTATAACCATAGTAATAGAAAAGAATGGACTTTAAGTCTTTTTTTCAAAGATTTTATTTACTTATTTAAGACACGCACACACACACACACACACACACACACACACACACACGGCACAGCAGGAGAGTAAGACGGAGAAGCAAACTCCCAGCTGGGCAGGGAGCCCAAGGCAGGGCTCGGACCCAGGATTCTGGGATCATGACCTGAGCCGAAGGCAGACGCTCAACTGACTGAGCCACCCAGGCACACCTGAACTTTTAAGTCTTATTTTCTGAGTTTAAATACCAACTATACCTCTTACTAACATGCAATCTGTACTCAGCCTTCCTCATCTCTCAAACAATAACAGTGGGAGCACCTCCCTCCAGAGACATTGTGAAGTGCTGAGCATTTGTTCCCATCATCCACGGCTAAACCATCCCCCAGTCTGGGGCCTTCATAGCTGCTGGGGTGTCACAGTCACTGTCAGGCTCCAGTAATGGGCATTTGTGAACACCTCCTACGGATTTTTCATATCTTGAATTTGAAAGATCTTCTTCTAATGCCATACCTTTTTTTTCAGATTTGGATAATCAGTCTGTTCAAAGTATAATTATGGTGACTAGATTTCTGGAATAGTCTGGACTTCAAGTATTCTTTCCCACTGTCACCATAGGTAACCCTGTGACCACATGCTCCCGCTTCCTCACATACACAAACACGTTATGTTGTTGCCTTAGCATCAGGGGGCAGAAATTGTCTGGGCTAGGAACACAGGAGGGCTAAATCACGTGCTGGTCAGTGGCAACGTATGCTTCTCGAAGTCTTTTAAGCAGAGCCTGTACTTGGGCAAGTGGATCATCTCCATGATGAGCCCCAGCCCCCCAAATGAAATTAACTTAGGAAATTTCTTATTTGTTCTTCATTTCCATGCCACCCTCCTCAGCCCTCCATTCCTTACCCACCAGCTAATATTTTGCACACCCTACTCTGGCATTTCAGATCAACCTTCGAAATACCAAGGTTGGATGCATGGTGTTCTAGAGTGAACGGCTGTGCGAGAGTCCCTAAAAGTCAAGATGGGTCTAAAGCCTGGACAAACATGGTGTTGCCCTGGACAGCTCAAACTTTCTGAATTCACACAGTCATAAAACAGACAGAACTTTGTGTATCATGGTCTGGCCCTATCAGATTTCTCCACTGTTGTGATGAACCTATAATCAACATTTACTAGAAGAATTGATATGTCTTTATCATTATTATTTTCAAAATTGCGCCTTTGGTGGAACTGACTCAGAGCAAAGAACGAATACTAAAACTAATTAAAATTCATAAAACACCAAATGGCAGCAGTAACTAAAACAACTTAATTTTTCCCCCTCGGGATAATCCATCATAAAATTTCATGGGAATCTTCCAGTTGAGAAATCCCGAAGACTTACACAAAGTTCACTCTGGCCCTCAGATAGTGTCAGTTCTCTGTTGTAGCTCAGCTTCTATACCCTTCTATGTACTTTGAATTGGGAACTTTATAAGGAGGTTATCAGATTCCTGATCATCCTTCTGCTCCCACTCCCTTAAATGTGGTAAGTGAGCAAAAATAATGGGTTAGTTTGATTCACTGCTGCTTCCCCTAAAGATTCTCTCTCTTGCCAGGGAGATTTTGAACTAAGGGTCCTATGTAGACATGCAGACCCAGGGAAGGGAGGGAGCAGGGACTAACAGAAAACATTGAGATGTTGAAGAAATGGACAGGCCTGCCACAGAGACCTGCGTCTGGGCGTGAGGGTGTGGTTGAAGAGCGGACACAGGCGGGTCCTGTCAGGACTCAGTGCTATATCTAGTTTTCTGGGATGCAATTGTTCAGCCATAGCTTTTTTTCTTTTTTTGAGATTTTATTTATTTGAGAGAGTGAGTGAACGAGAGAACACAGGCAGGAGGAGAGGAAGAAGCAGACTCCCCACCAAGCAGGGAGCCTGGAACTCCAGGATCATGACCTGAGCCAAAGGCAGACACTTAACCAACTGAGCCACCCAGGCACCCATCAGCTGTAGCTTTTTAATTATTAAATATTTTTTTAAAGATTTTATTTTATTTTTTTTAAAGATTTTATTTATTTATTTGACAGAGAGAGATCACAAGTAGACAGAGAGGCAGGCAGAGAGAGAGGAGGAAGCAGGCTCCCTGCTGAGCAGAGAGCCCGATGCGGGACTCGATCCCAGGACCCTGAGATCATGACCCGAGCCGAAGGCAGTGGCTTAACCCACTGAGCCACCCAGGCACCCTAAAGATTTTATTTATTTATTTATTTATTTGAGAGAGACAGTGAGAGAGAGAGAGCGCGCGCGCACAAGCAGGGGGGAGGGGCAGAGAGAGAGGAAGAAGTAAACTCCCCATTGAGTAGGGAGCCCGATGCAGGACCCAATCTTAATACCCTGTGATAACCTGAGCCGAAGGAAGACGCTTAACCAACTGAGCCACTGAGGCGCCCCTAACTGTGAATAGAATTTTAAGTACATTCTACTGCATGTACTGTATATATATGTATTATATACACAGTATGTATATGTATTATATACTACAAACACCTGTGTACCCAGTACCCAGCTAAAAAATTGCATACTAAAAATTCGCTGAAATCTCCTGCCTCCCTCCCTGGTTTCGGATTTCATTTCCTCCACACACACAGAGCAGAGCATTATCAGCAACCGGGGCGCGTTCAGAAGAGCTCCCCATCTATTACACAGAGAGTAGTATTTTGTGTGTTCGTGTATTTACTTAAAATACTATGTAGAATTGCATGAGCATTGTTTGTTTGTTTTGTTTTTTTGTTTGTTTTTTGTTTTTTGTTTTTAATTCAAGGCCAGCTTCTGTTAGTATCACTTTTCAGGACAGTATTTTCTGCCATTAAATGGCTGGGCATTGTGACATTCATTAAATCATGAAGTGATTTAATCTGGAGGTAAAGGAACAAAAGGAAAGCATATTTCCTACCAGCAACTCAAAGCTCTGTAAGGGCAAGAATGACGCGGCTGTCTCCTACTTCATTTTATGTCCAGCACCCCGTGAGGCCGCCTGACATGTCGCTGAGGCTCAGCGAGTCTCTGTCAGGTGAGCAGACTGGAAAGCCGGACAAAGAAGAGAGCACTAATGCCACTGTCACGGCTTGGCCTGCGGCACGGCTGTGCCCTCCCGTAGCTCAGTCTCAGGGCTGAGCAAAGTCCTTCACTCCCACAACATATTAAGGGCAGGGACCTATCTCAATTGAGGCAGTCTGCAATGGTTTTGCGCCTCTAACTAGAGAAACAATGCTATTCCAACTTTCTAAACTCTAGTAAAAAGTAGCCAGACGGGGCCCCAGTCCACTCCCCTGGTGTTGAAGAGAAAAGGAGAAACTGTTGGACAAGAGGCTAAATTATCTTGTTTGAATGACTGGATTTCCTTGAAATACAAGGTCACATATGGCCAACGGAATTCTTTCTCCTCATAAAGAAGTCCAGATCAAAACAACGGAACTGAACCCAAATTTCACAGTTCTTTTCCCTCGAGGCTCGACTCAGAAGCTCGGAGACATCCATGACCGATGATTTTCATGACAAGCCCCAGTCTTGGCATAATGGGGTCCCTCACTTAGTTTTAAGGCCCTTTCATTGGTGATATAACAGCTCTGTTGTCCGCAGCCCTCGATGACATCATAGTCATAAAACTGAGCAACAGCAAGAAGACTGTCCGGGCGGCGCAGTGGGGACTGCGAGGCAGCCAGCACCGCGCGGTCCTGTGCGCTTTGCTCAGCTCGGCCCAGGCGGCGCGGGCCGCCCCCCGCTGGCGGCCGCTGCCCCCGACCCCGTGCGGGCGGCTCGGCCGTCCCTGCGGCTCTGGCCCCTTCCTGCCAGCATTCTCTTCCGCTCCGGCCCGCAGGCTCCGGAGCCCGGGCGGCCCCATCTGTGAGGCCCCTGGATGCGCGCCCAAGGCAAGAAACATGAAACTTCCTCCCCAGAGGTGTGTCCCTTTGCAAATCGAAAACGTTCTAGCTTCCTTAGACTTCTCTGAATAGTCCCGGGAAAGGTCAAGCCGCTGCCCGTGCGGAGAAGGAACGTGCGCTGGTATCACACACCCAACCCTGTGGCCCGCGTAGCCCGCGCGTCCCCGCCGCCCCGGACCCAACCTCACCACGGGGCCGGGCAGGCGAGGCGCATGCGCTCAGCCACGGGGCCCGCTGGGGCACGGAGCGCATGCGCAGCCCCGCAGCGGCAGGAACAGCCGCGGAGCAGGGCGGTGCGCAGAGTTCAATCGCTGGGGTCTGACCTGCGCCGGGAAAGGAAAGTTGTTCACTCACCCTCCAGTGGCCTCAAATGCTATTAAAAGCAATGAAGAACAGAAATAATGGAACATAAAGCTGCACCACTGTAGAGACAGAACGTGGCTGCAAACATCCGCGGAGCTCGAACACCAGCGTCCCTGGTAAGAAGCTGACCCGAGAATGGCTTTAACGGGAGGTGAATATGGGAAGTCGCAGCCTCAGAAAGCAGCGCCTCGGCTCCCAGATGCTCTAGGGACGAGGAGCTTTGCCGCCGATGCCCTGGGCCCGTGCCTGCCACCAGACAGACCCTGGCATTTTCTAGGTCGGCTACACTTCGGTCTTGACTCCTCATCTCGGAAAACAAAAACAAGTGATACCCAAACAGGGTCTAGGGGTTTTATTCTCTCTGAGAAGCCATCGGGGTTCCTTGAAGGCCCCTGAACTGAGTGCCCTTTCTCTACTGAGTTTGGCTTCTCCGAAGTTTAGCAGAGCAATGGGGCCACTCAGTTTTCCGGTCCTCGGGGCAGTATTTCCTCCTCATTAAACAGCTAAAGTTTCCTGAGTGTGATCTTCAAAATCTGCGCTGCAAAATCTCTACTGAATTCAAGCCAGCCGACCTCCATTTCCTCAATTACAGTGGGCCAGGAACGCTCTCCTTTCCTCACAGGGGTGTTGTGACTTTTAATTGGTCTTGCAAGGGTTCCCGAGGTCCTATAGAGCCACCTTCACAGGCTCCTCGCTCTGGCTCCCGCAACCTCTTGGCTCAGCCCTGTTGTAGGGCCCAGAGCTGACTCCGCTGGACCTGGGGCTCCCTTCTAGGGCCATCTCTTCTACTCGTGCCTTGAACCTGTGAACATGCTGGCATGAGCTGACCTCACCGGCCCTTCTGGAAAAGTCTTAATGAGGCCTTCTCTGAACGAGTTCGACAGGAATAAACCCTCCCACTCCTTCTGAATACCACCTAATCACTACCTGTGCCTTTGCTCCGAGTCCCTGAAAGACTTTTATCCTCAGGTGTGTTCAGCCAGTGTTTCTGAGTGGGTTCTGTGGGACACTCATTCTACAGAATACTGATAGGAGCACATGCTGCACTCACAGCCTGCTTGCACGCATCTACAGTACATGCCATGCAGCTGTTGCATGCTGCATGCGATATACACACTCATCCCCTTGCACACACACGTATGCTGCACATTGCATGGATGGTGGTCAAGAAAGTATAGAGAAACCTAATCGGTGTAAAACCGATATTTTGCATCAGCTCACCAGAGACTTTAATATTCTAATATGCATTATCAATCTTTAACAATTGGGTATTAGTATGCAGTGTTTCCCAATCTATTCAAACACAGAGCTACTTCTTTGTGCAGAGTACCTAAAATGACGAGGGGTACCATGGAACATGCTTTGCAGAACCCTCTATTACAGCAATTAGAAAAACCACTTACACATCTAAAACTGGAGTGAGAGTAACAATTACTCTTAGCAATATTAAAAACATAAACATTTTCAAAAGCATTGAGAGATTAGGACAGGGGTCAGCGCACTATGACCCACAAGCCAAATCTGGCCTGCGGCCAGTTTTGGTATGGCCCTCCAGCTGCGAATGTTTTATATTTTTAAAGAGCTATGAAAACAAAACAAACAGAAAAACAAAGAAAATGCAACAGAGACCATAGGAAGTCCACAAAGCCCTTCACAGAAAAAGTTGGCAGAGCCATTAGCCATTTGTGCTATTGAAACAATTTAATTAGCGGAGGCTGGGTGGCTCAGTCAGTTAAGTATCTGCCTTCAGCTTGGGTCATGATACCAGGATCCTGGGATCAAGTCCTGTGCGGGGCTCCTTGCTCATGGGGGAGCCTGCTTCTCCTTCTCCCTCTGCCACTCCTCCCCACCCACACTCATGCTCTCTCTCTCACTCTCTCTATCTCAAGTAAACAAATAAAATATTTTTTAAAAAAACTTAACCTTAATGAAAAAGTAAAACCTCATTTCTCAGTCACATTAGCTACATTTTAAGTGATCAATGATTGGTTACATGTGACAAAAACCACGATACTGAAAAATGCAGATGGAGAATATTCCCATCATTGCAGAAAGTTCTATTGTTTTGAACTGGTTTAGATGAAAATTTCTGTTGAGGTTCAGGGTAACACTATCTGTGGTTGTTCCTAGAATAAGATTTCCTTCTTACTGTTGATTAAGGAATTTGATTGAGGCTGTGTGGACAATGTGAATCTTGCCAAAGAGTTCTGACTGCTTTCTGATAGATTTCCAGTTGAATAAGTTTGACATCTGAAGCCTTCACTGGTATGTTGATCTTTCTTCAGCCCCCAGAAACTAGATCTATGGCTGGCCTCGTCCTGCCCCCAGACCCACATAAGCGCCTAAGACAAGCCAATAGTCGACAGGAAGATTCTCAGTAACCACTATTTACACAGTGTCGAGTCTTGAGTTATTTTGGCTTGCCTCCCTCTCCTTCAAGTTCCTGCCAGCCTCTCTGTGTTTCTTTCTTTCTTGAGTTTCCCTTCTGTCCTCCTTCCCTGCTAAATGTAATTCCCTTCACTTTATTATTCAGATGAGCTTTGTTCCTCACCTTTTCCTTGGCTTTGGGCCTGTATTTACATATTTAAAGACTCATAAATATACTCTGCTAAACAAAATGTCTACTAAATTACTCTTCAGCAATATGGAAGAATTGGCAAGAGCCTTGAAATCCCCTCTCTGCTTTTTCCCACCAATACCTATAACTGGACAAGAATAGTATCAACACTGGGTTCCTAATGGAATATATATTACATCTCACTCACTGAAGGTTAAAGGCAGAGTTTTTGTCAAAATGGCATTTCCCCCTTGCTACCCTAGGAAATGTGTAGTGTCAGCAGCAGCAAGGAGAGCATTAAAGAAAGAACGGGGTCAGCACCATCGAATCTACAAAAGAAGGTCAGCCATGGAGACAAGTGAGGATGATGACTATTCCAGACCATTCTATGGGCTTCCAAGAATTTCTTTAATAAACCATTTTAGGGCAGTATTTTCCAAGCTAGATAATCGATTAGGTTACAAAATAAATCTCATTAGATTCTAAAAGATAGATATTATGCAAAGTATCTTCTTTGACTATAATAGAATGAAGTTAAAAAGCAACAATAGAAGTAAAACTGGAAAATCCAAAAACTTGTGAAAATTAAATAGCACACTTTTAAACAACCAATTGATCAAAGGAGAAATCACAAAGAAAGTTAGACATACTTAAACACAAATGAAAACAAAAACATAATATACCAAAACTTAGAGGGCATATAAGGGGACATTTATAGGTTTAAGGGCTTACATTTTTTTAAAAAACTAAAAATTTCTTAATTCAACAACGCAACTTTACAAGTTGGGGATCTAGCAAAAGAAAAACAAACTAAACCCAAAGCTAGAGGAAGGAAATAAATAATAGAAAAATTAACACAGAGATAAATGAAATAGAGAATTAAGAAAAAAACAGAAAATCAATAAAACAAAAAGAGCTTTGAAAAGATAAGCAAAATTGACAAACCTTTAGGTCTATAGAACAAAAGAAAAAAGAGAAGACTCAAATAACTAAAATCCAAAATGAATATGGGGATATTACTACTCATTTGGTGCAAATAAAAAGAATTATTAGAAAGAACTATGAATATTAGTACACCAACAAGCAGATTACCTAGATGAAAATGGAAACATTCCTA
This sequence comes from Mellivora capensis, assembly GCA_004024625.1. Lineage (NCBI taxonomy): Eukaryota > Metazoa > Chordata > Mammalia > Carnivora > Mustelidae > Mellivora > Mellivora capensis. The sequence goes on along the minus strand of PISX010004638.1, from coordinate 59,720 downwards.
GAAACACAAAATCTACCAAGATGAAAATCACAAGAAATAGGAAATCTGAATAAACCCATAACTAATAATGGAATTAGTAATCAAAGTCTCCTGACAAAGCAAAGCCTAGACCTGATGGCTTCATTGATGAATTCTACAATTTAAAAAATAATTCATAACCATTTTTTCTCCAAAATTTTCAAAATAATTGAAGAGGAGGAAGCACTTCTTAACTTATTCTATGAGCCCAGAATTATAGTATCAAAGCCAGACAGAGACCCTACAATAAAAGAAAAATGCAGATCAGGATCCCTTACAGACATTCATCAGAAGTCCCCAACAAACTACTAGAAACCAATTTCAGCAGCATATTAAAAGGATTATATCATGATCAAGCAGTGTTTATTTCTGGAATTCAAGGATGGTTCAGCATACAAAAATCAATCACAATTCACCACATTGATAGGATGAAGGAAAGGAATCACACAATTATCTCAATGGATGCAGAAAAAGTACCTGACAAAATTCAACATGCTTTCATGATAAAAAATACTCCACAAACTAGGAAGAGAAGGAAACTACCTCTACAAAATAAAAGCTAAATACGAAAAACCTATAACAAACATACACACAACAGTGAAAGACTGAAAGCTTTTCCTCCAAGCTTTTCCTCTTGCTCCTAAGCAAGAAAAGGATGCCTGCTCTCACCACTTCTATTCGACTTAATCCTAGAAATTCCAGCCAGAATGGTTAGGCAGGAAAAAGCAATAAAAGGCATCTAAACCGGAAAGAGAGAAGTAAAGCTAGCTCTGTTTGCAGATGATATAATCTCATATGTAGAAAACAAAAAAGATAGTACATGCAGAAAAAGGACTGTTAGAGCCAATAAATGAATTTAGCAAAGGAGCAGGATACAAAGTCAACACACAGAAACCAGTTGCAGTATACAAACAATAACCAATCTGAAAAGGAAGTGATGGAAACAATTCCAGTTACAACCACATCAAAAATAATAAAACACTGAGGAATTAATTTAACTAAGGAAGTGAAAGACTTGACGTGGATGGAACTGGAGGAAATTGTGCTAAGTGAATTAAGTCAAGCAGAGAAAGTCAGTTGTCATATGAGTTCATTCATATGTGAAACATAAGGAATAGTACAGAGGACCATAGGGGAAGGGAGGGAAAACTGAAGGGGGAGAAATCAGAGAGGGAGATGAACCATGAGAGACTATGGATTCTGGGAAACAAACTGAGGGTTTCAGAGGGGAGTGGGGTGGGGGGATGAGATAACGAGGAGATAGGTATTGAGGAGGGCACATGTGATGAACACTGGGTATTATATGCAACTAATGAATCATTAAACACTACATCAACTAATGATGTACTATACAGTGGCTAACTGAAAGTAGTAAAAAAATTTAAAAGAACACCAAAAAAACCCTGCAAAATGTTGCTAAAAGAGTTTTAAAAGGCATAAACAAATGGAAACACATCTCATGTTCATGGACTGGAAGGTGTAGTATTGTTAAGATGTAAATACTTCCCTAAGTAACTTATGAATTTGATGCAATCTTTATCAAAATCCCAATGACATTTTTGCAGAAATACCAAAACCCATCATAAAATTCATAGGAAAGCTCAAGAGAACCTGGAGAGCCAAAATGTTTTTGTAAGAGAAGAACAAAGACAGAGGACTCACATTTCCTGTCAAGACTTATTAGAAAGCTACAGAAGGCAATGAAAGTTATCATACTAATGTAAGTGTACAGCCATAGAGGTCAATGGACTAGAATAGAGAGCCCAGAAGTAAACCCTCACATCTATGGCCAAATGATTTTCCACAAGGGTGTCAAGGCCATTCAGTGGGGAATGGAAAATCTTTTTATTAAATGGTGCTGAATATCCACATGTGAAAGAATAAAATTGGACGTTTACCTAATACCATTAAAAAAATAACTAAAAATAGATCAGAGACTTAAATGTAAAACCAAAATTATAAAATTTTGCAGGAAAACAGGGAAAATTCTTCATGACATTGGATGTGGTGATGATTTCTTAGATACGATACCAAAGGCATAGACCTGTACCAGATTTCATGAAAATTTAAACATTTTATGCATTATGAGACAATATCAACAGAGTAAAAATACAACCTACAGAATGGAAGAAAATGCCTGCAAATCATATATCTTTCTTTTTTTTCAATGTATTTACTATACAGAGATCACAAGTAGGCAGAAAGGCAGGCAGAAAGGGAGGAGGAAGCAGGCTCCCTGCCAAGCAGAAAGCCCAATGCGGGGCTTGATCCCAGGACCCTAAGATCATGACCTGAGCCGAAGGCAGAGACTTTAACCCACTGAGCCACCCAGGCGCCCCTGCAAATCATATATCTTATAAGGGACTGATATTCAGAATATAGAGAGAACTCTCAAAGCTCATTATCAATAATAACATCAAAATCTGATCAAAACGGGGCAAAGAACTGGAATAGACATTTCTCCAAAGAAGATATACCAATGATATATGTGAGAATGAAATACTTGAGAAGATGCTCAACATCATGAATCAATAAAGAAATGCAAATCAAAAGTACAATGTGCTACAACCTCACAAAGAAAGCTACCATCAACACCCCCCCACCACCCAGAAATAGCAATAACAAGGATGTGGAGAAGCCGGAGCCTTGTGCACTGTTGGCGGGAACGTAAAGTGATGCAGCTGTTGTAGAAAACAGCATGGTTTCCAGCATGGTTTCCTCCAAACATTAAAAATAGAATTACCACACGATCCAGCAGGTTCACTTCTGTGTATATACCCAAAAGAATTAAAAGCAGAGTCTCAAAGACAACTTTGAACACCTCGGTTCACAGCAGTATTATTCACAATAGCTAAAGCATGGAAGCAACCCAAGTGTCCATCAATGGACGAATGGTTAAGCAAAACATGGCATCTACATACGATGAAGTAAGTATTAGTCAGCCTTTAAAAAGTTGAGGAAATTTTGACATTTGCTACAACATCTTGAGGACATTATGCCAAGTGAAATAAACCAGTCATGAAAAGATGAATCTTGTATGATTTCACTTACATGAGGTACTGAGAGTAGTCAAAATCATGGAGATAGAAAGTAGAATTGTGGTTGCCAGGGGCTGAGGAGAGGTTCAAAATGGCAGTTAGTGTTTAAAGGATGTGGAGTTTCCGTTTTACAAGATGAAAGGAACTCTGCATAGAGAAAATGGTGGTGGTTTCAAAACATTATGACTGTATTTGTCATTCATTGACCATTTAAAATTCATTAAGGTGGTACATTTATTTTCTGTGTATTTGGCCACAATAAAAAATTTTAAAAGAAAAATAAAAGTTCCGATGGCTCTTTGTTACCTTAAACAAATCTCCCAAATGGATTGTGCATATACAAGGCTTTCCCTACTCCTTTTCAAACTTTCCTTTTCGGGCTCATGTCCCGCTACACCTGCCCAGAGCCCAAACCTCCAAGCCCAACCAACTGTAAGCATGTTAGAACCCACTGAGGATATTCTGGTTCATCTGGGCTGTGCTTCCACACTCACACATGGCCAAGTGCCTACCTGTACATGCCTGGGTCTTTGCACATGCTCTTCTTTTGTGTGGGATGCCCCTGACTGATAGTTCAGTTTGCTCTGATTCTTGGTAGTTACCACTAGCCACTAACTAATCTGTCCATAAAGAGAAGAGCTTTGGTTTTTAAAAGATCAGTCTGGGGGCGCCTGGGTGGCTCAGTGGGTTAAAGCCTCTGCCTTTGGCTCAGGTCATGATCCCAGAGTCCTGGGATCGAGCCCCACATCAGGCTCTCTGCTCCGAAGGGAGCCTGCTTCCTCCTCTCTCCCTGCCTGCCTCTCTGCCTGTGATCTCTGTCTGTCAAATAAATAAATAAATCTTAAAAAAAAAAAAAAAAAAAAGATCAGTCTGCTACCACTTTTTCCAGAAAGGCTAACTTAGAACCCGTTGCCTCTATCTTTACTTTAAGAGAGGGAATTTAAGTGAGTCACCCTTTATAAAAGTGCTGGTTGGCTGTTTTGGAAGTTGGGGTTCATGTGTGCTTTCTCACTGAAGATGGAAGTTCTCCCCCAAGTAAGGCATCCAAACCCTGGCCAAGATCACAAGTGATAGAGCAACTCCTTTTTTCTGACTGTGTGGCTAGGTGGTTAAGAAGAAAAAACACACACACACACAAACAACCACAGTAATCTGATGACTTGGTCACTGAATGTGATTCTTGTATTGACTTTCACAAATGGCCTTAGTGGGAGGCATGAGTACAGAGTGGTAAAAGGCGCAGGCTTTCAATTCAAACAGCCGTGGGTTCAAATCTCAGCCTCCCGGTTTACGACATGGTGACTTTGGGAAATTTGCTTAACCCCACTTTACTTCCATTTCCTCATCTGAGAAATGGGGATAAATATCACACAGCTTTGTCAGGAATTTAAATTTTTCTCACAAATGTCAGACATGTGAACGAAGCCTGCTGGCCATATATTGGGAACTCAATAAAGCTGTTGATTTTTATCACAGTCTTATTGAGATATAACTCAGTATTCACATACTGTATAGTCCACCTAGTCAAAGTGTATAAACCAATGATATTTAGTATAACTACGCAACCATCACAATAAATATTTTGAAGCATATGAGGGATATGCTGCGGTTTAACGTGCAATACCCAGTTAATGAAAGACAGTCACAACTGAGACCCTGAGTTACCCAAACTAGCCTTTGGTGCTGATTTAGCTCACTTCGCAGCTTCCCCTCAATCTGAACTGAGTAGACTCAGAATTAACTGAGAATTAAAAACAGCAATATACAAAAGTTATTTGCCTCCTGTGATGGGGAAATATGAACCTTTCAGTACTACTGTTCCCAAAAGTGACAGAAACATACAGCTCTATGTAAAGAAAAGGTGACAGTATTGCTGTATATGACAAATCCTATCCTCAACAGGGTCCCCACTGTTTCAAACAAGGGAAGGCTCTTTTACTGCACATCCTAGAATGTTCCTTCTGCTGCCTTCCTTTTATAATCATCGTTTTCCTTGTCATTTCTGTTTTTACCATTAATTGCTATTCTCTTGTTGTTGAGGAAATGAAATATTGCTATTTCAGTAGACACACTCCACAGCCTCTAATACTCATATTCACTTGGTCTCCGCATTTCAAGACTTGGAAGCAGGGGTTGTGGAGGATAAGCTCAGGAGAATGGCAAAGTGCTCATTTACTATGAATGAAGCATTTGGGGGTCCAAGGGGAAAACCTATCTTGTGCACTTCACTCTGCTACAGAGCCAATACCCTCTTCTTGTCATTTAGCATGCAGACCAGCTGTGACTCCTGAGGCCAAGGGCTCTCTGGAGGACCCAGCTGGGCCAGCTGTGGTGCCCTGGCTTCACAATGAAGCCATGTATTTCCCTTGGTGCTGTTTTTCAGTGTCTTCCTTCCTTCTTTGTCTCTTCCTGAAATCTAGCTTAAAGAGGTCTTGGAGCATTAAGAGTAGCTGTGAGGATGGTCCCTTAATTTTCTCCTCCTTGCTTACAAATGAGGAGCTTCATAGCACATAGCATCTAGAGCACACCATTCAACACTGAAATTATTATGCCAAACAGGAGTATCTTGCTGCTAGTTCATTGCTTGTGAGCAAAGAGGGAAATAGTTCCACATGAAACTATACTTGAGGGAAGACCATCTCATTCATCCAACTCATTCCTCTTCTCCAAAGGGGAGAATTGATCTGGTTTGGTCAAGTTCAAAGACCTGTCACTGAGCCTTGTTTGCTAGCAGTAGAAAGAACACCGCAGTTTGCAAGCATACATGCGTGTGGTCTCTCTTTCTCTGATAAAAAGGCTCTGTGGCATTTCTTTGAGGGGTGGCCCCTGTTGCACCCAGGAAAGACCGAGGGCCAGAGGCAAAAGTGGGCTCTACCCAGAGGCTGCTTCAGGTTTCCATTTGGGGACACCTCATTTGAAGTGTGATAGAGACCAAAAGGAAGCATTCACAGACTTGCCCTCCATAGGACTGGCCTCTTTGTCATATCTCAAGTCAATGGCAAGAGATAATTATACAAGGCTGGTACAGTGGACAGGATTCCATCAGAGAAACAGGAACCTTGCTAGGCAAAACCATCACATAATTATTACTCACTCTGGAACACTTTTGAGAGAAAACAGAGACATTATTATTAGTGAGTACCAAAGATATATATGGGACTGTCCAGGTAAACCAGATGTCACAGCAGCCTCACTCCATAAATTTCAAGTAAGGAGAGCTTTCATGGAGAGAACTAAGGTTTCACTTCCACCAGAGGGGCTAGGAGAGCAAAGGTTTGGTTCAGGGCTGCTGGGACTGGCCCAGAAGCTGTAGCTAATCTCAGCAATTACTGGGCAAGTGACCACCAGTGAGTTCAGCGGTCGAAGTGTGTGGTTGTCAAGAACTTGCCTCTGCTTATCCAGCTACCTTCAGCTACCACTTTTCTTCCAGAATAGCAGCTCATCCTCTCATTTGTCTCCTAGATCTTATGCAAGAGCCAGTAGCTGGAAGACTAAGCCAGACCTTGCAAAGAGACTGTGGAAAAGCCTGGCAGGGGCACCAGACCAATATTACCAGAGCCATGCTGACAGAGAAATGCTAAATTACTAAATGGGTTTATACAAAGAAGGGCAAAAGAGTTCATCTAGATGGGCAGAGAGAGTTACAGGAAAAGGAGGGAGAACTTTGGGTCATTGCAGTCGGGCTTCATAGTTCTAAAGGGTTAGAAATAAATGAGAAGAGGGAGAAGCAAGAATAGGGCATCTTACCCACTATAAAGAACTATAAAGTGAGATATATATTCACTATAAAGTGAGATAGAGGGGTGAAGAATCTTAGGACACTGCATGAGTTGAGGTAATTCAACCTTTTCCTATGTCTTTTAGAACCTTCAGCAGACGCTTACATTATTTTTCAAGGGTTTTTTGAATCAGGGTGTTTTGACTGTGAGGCAATCAATACCCAGACATTCCCCCCAAGTTGCATAGTTTTATGCCCAGGAGGGTGACAAGACATGTGGTTCAGGTCAGCTTTGTGAAGTTATACACTCTGGCTTGGGGCCAAAGTCCCAGATAAAAAACAAAGTTTCTTCTTGTTCCACTTGTTAGCCATTTTCCTGCACCTATATTTTTCCCTTAGGGACACAGGGATAGACATCTCTGGTATGGGGCAGGATTGAAGTAATACTAGGTACAGGGCTATTACATATTTATTACATAAATACATGCACCAAACATGACCTTGAATTCTATCAAGGCAATCACACCATTTGGAAAGGAAGACCCCACATGAGATTGGAAAAGATTTCAATAAACAAATGAAAATCTGAGGACCACAAAAGTCACAGGAGAGGAAAAGATAGTGGTGTTTATTCCTACTACTTAAACTACTCTCATTAACCATGTACTTAAATAACTGGATTAATGTTTGTCTTACTTGTGAGGGTATAATCTCCATGAGCAGTGACCATGTATATCTTTACTTTTGTGTTCTTACGGCCTAACATGGTGCTAAGACTGGCAGATCACGTTGCCTTTATATTTGTTAAATAATTATTCAAGATATAGGCTGCTAATTATCAACTCCCCATGTTGCAGTATCTCCCAGATGTTTTCCTTATTTTTTGCTTGTGTGTACAGTCACTTTCTAAGCCCCATTCAGAGCCTGAGGTAACTTGTCCTGCTTTTTAGTGCTATGCCTTTGGGTTTTCCAACCACTTCCAAAAAAAAAAAAAACAAAAACAAAAAAACTATTTAAGGGAAAGAGCTTCTGTGGAATGGGTATGACTCCAGTTAATTTTCTGACATTCAGAAATGTGAACACATCACCCAAGCTTTGCTGGCAGCTTTTGGCCCCCCTTCCAGGAAGAGGGGGAATTCCTGGGGAGAAAGATTATGTCATGTCCAAAGGAAAACTACATTGGTAAGTGCTTCCCTATCAGATGGACAGACAGAACTCTCTAGAACACAATTTCCTGCTTAGAAAGGATGTCAGTGACCAAAGCAATCAGAATATTGGATTATAAAGTTTTTAGAATGTTTCTATGTCTACTTCCATTTCTCTTCCCTCCATAAAGCCATTTATATGGAAAAGGACACATGTACCCTCATTTGGAAGCAGAAACAAAAAGAAGTGTCAGAGAATGTGCTGTCTCCATCCTGCGGCAGGATTGGGAGAAGGGGATGATAACCCGCACAGAATGGAGAAAGAGTGGCTACCATCAAAGTCGAGAGATATGGGTGAGAACATGGGTTCTGCTTTGAAGGAGGAAGAGCCAGTGGGTGACCTGAGTATGCCACAGAAAGGCCTCTATCTGATTCCCCTGTGAATCTATTTTGTCCCAGCTGAGCAGTGGAAGCAGTACCAGCAAAATCAAAGCTTTATTGCACATGTAAATATTGGCTCCTTGATTTTAAGTTTCTCCGATACAAGTTGATCTTTGATTTTTTTGACTAGCTTTTTTGTTTGTTTGTTTGTTTGTTTGTTTTTACAAGACAGTTCCAAAACCTAAAGATTGCATGTGTAGACTGACATGTTCTTCCCAGCTCCTTATAAGTCCTTTGGCATGACTGTATTTTTGTACTCAATAAAAAAAAATCACATTAAAACTAAACATAGAACATAATACTACATGATACAAAAGTCAATCTAAGAGAAACCCAATTACTACAAAATCACATTATGTATAACCAGAAAGCAATGTCAGGGTCCTCATTAACTTACAAAATTAGAAACCTGCTACTGGTCTCAAATGCTTTTGTCATTTTTCAGTTGGAAATAATGTTTTTGAACTGCTTCTTGAAGTAATACCAAGTAGATATTCTCAAAAGTGCCCCTAACACAACTCAAATACATTCTGGATAAATAACCATGAGCATATTTTTAAATTAATTGTGGAGCTAGCAGGAAGATAAAGGAACTCCCCAAAGATTTCCCTCAATCCCCAATCCCCAAAGAAAAAAAGTAGTGAATCAAAACACAAAGGAGTGAGCAATAAATGAATATAAAACCAAAGGCAGCCCTGGGCCAAATACTGATAGGAACAACATAGAATTTAGGGGATTAACATTTGCATGCCACAAACAGGAGATTAAGCTATAGGCCTATACAGGGTCAGGGAGCTAAATCCGAGACCTCAGCCCTCAGCATTAAGCTAAAACAATCAAAAGAGATGAAAAAGAATGCACTGCCAGTTAAAGGACTGTGTGACAGTTATTACTGGTACTCACAAATACTTCTAGCTCTCCTCCCTTTGCTGGACCAAGTTTCCCTGTCGGTGGTGGAAAACAGCTTCGGCCAATAGTCTAGGAGTGAAAGCGACACATGTCATTTTCATGTAAATCTCTCAGTGCTTAATTCCACAAGCTCTCTTCCTCTGCTGTGGTAAATTCTAAAGCATTAATTCTAATGCATCATATTAAGTTGGAAATACTACAGAATTGAAGTAGTATGTGATCTAAGCCATTGTATGGAAGACAATTCCCCTGAAGAGCTTCTTGAATCCATATCAGACTTTACATGTAAAAAAATAAAAAAAACTTTTATAGTGTAAGTCACTGAGAGTGTGGTGTAAGTCACCACACTCTCGGTGTGGTGTGTTTGTTGGAGTTGTTTGGTACCCAGTATTAATTACCCTACTCTGACTGACAAAGTTGCCTACAAAGAAACATGTCTTTTTTCCTTCTGCTGCAAATGAGATAAAATAATAATGATTCTCACTACTAACTTAACAATCATAAGTCTGCTCTCCTGCAGACCTAGACTTCAAATACAACACAACCTGCATTCTGGGAAATCTAAGCTCACACACTGTAATTAAAATGTTAACAGGTTGTTCATGTAAAACTCACCTGTTTTCTGAAGAAAATTATCACCAGTGTTTCCACAGCTCACGTTCAACCAGATATGAGCGTTCAGTAACAAATTTCCATACATTCAAGGAAACAGCTCCCTATAAGAAAAGTAAGCAAAGAAAGGACAAAAATCAGAGCCCCTCAAGGAACACTAATATTAAAATTATAAAATTCAGAATAACAAAATCAATATTTATGAAATATTTCAAAATGAATACAGACTGTAAAGCATTAGTAAGGAATACAATACTAAGAAAATGATCAGGCAGACTTCTTTAAATCTTTTAGAAGTAGATATAATTATTTTATTGAAAGAAAAAAACACTCAATGGATTAAAAACTGATACAATAGTAAGCTTATTTGAACTGTATAAATTTACTTGGTATGCAACATAAAGAGATAAGGAAATGGAAAACATGAACACAGAAAAAAGAGTAAGACACAGAAGATAGCATGTTAAAAAGTTATTCTTTGTAGAACCTTAACCAACTAACAAAAGAACCTAAAGAGACTGACTTTCAGGGAAATGGCAAGACTAGCCAATTCTACAGGAAAACCCCCAGTCAACAAGTTCCAGCCATGTGATCAGAGCTTCCAATCAACAACATAGTGTTCTGTACTTAAGATTAACAACTAGCTGTCATGTCCAAGATCACTAGAGCACAGAGGTCTCAAGCAGGAAAGACAGAGTCCTCCAAAAGCAGAAATAAAAACAAGTTGGAAAAAATAGAAAATGCAAGATAATGAACGTTTTAAAAACCTACTATTCTCAGCTGACAAGAAACTATATTGCATCCATGAGACAAGAACTAGATGCTATGAAAAAGAATAGTGAAAAAATTGGAAAGAGCTCATGGAGAGCATTGGAAAGAGCTCTTGGAAATTAAAATCATGATAAATGAAAGGCTTGGAAGATAAATGAGGCAATCTACCAGAAAATTGAGTGAAAGGACAACATGAAAAATAACAGAGCAAAGATAAAAATAAAACTCAGAGAAGTTAAACCAGAATGAACAGAGAATTTAAAATTTTCAGAATTAAAATTCTAATTTTGCAATTGAAAGTTACCATCTAATGTCCAAAAAAATGAAGATGGGCAGCAACCTCTCACATGATGAAATTTCTATACATGGAGGATGGAGATCTTACGAATTTATTTCCTAAAAGCAATATTGGAACCAAGAAAACAGTGGAAATTAGGCTTTCAATATTCTGAAGAAAAACTGAAATCCAGAATTATGTAAAAATCAAACTATTATTCTACTGTGAGGGTAGGATAAAATATTTTAAACATTCAGTATGTAAAATGTTTACTTCCCATGCACACTTTCTCAGGAAACCAGTAAAGCCTATATCATCAGTCAGTTTGCTAGCAGGAACACTGAAAATAGTGAAATCATGTCTAATGTGGGCATACAGCTAGATGTGGTGAAGCATTCTTGTCCTAAAAATGATACAGAACAATTACCACCCCTTGGCCCTAATGACCACGGGAGGCAGTGTTTACTAGAACTCCAAAAGAATAGCTTTAACTTTGGTAAAGGCTGTGGAGAGGAGCTTATGAATTTCACTAAAGGAACATAGGCAACCAGGGGAGATTAGGAAGAAAAGAAGCCAGCTCTGACATTATTCCCCTCTGAGCTCCTGCTCATGCTTCCCACTAGCCTAGACCATTTAGAAACCAGAGGGCAAGAAGTTGATGCAGTGCATGAAATTAGCCTTCTACGGCCAAAGTAGAGTAGAAAAGTATGGAGAGTGAATCTGTAGGGGCAAACCTCAATCGTCCTCCATTTTCTCCCAAAATCAACAAGGCTGGCCAAAAGCCAGGCAGAAATTGAATCCATGAAACACAGTTTCTAACTCAAGAAAGAAGCAAAAGAAATTCCTAAGATGATGGTGAAAGGAGGTCCTAAACTTCCAATGACAGGAGTGGACCCAGAGAGTAATCAGCACATTCTGAGGCAGGTCTGAGGCTTCCAAGAAAGAGGGCTCCAAAAAGGGAAAAATGTGTGTCTAATTTGTTTACAAGTGATTTAGTTAATTATGAGAGTTGTGCACAAATGATACATTGTATTAAACCAAACAAAATTTTTTAAAAGATAACTGTTGACTTTAGGGAAAATAGACTTCTGAAAGATCATGGGAAGAAGTCCTAGTATACTATATAAGAAATGCAAAAGGATAGAAAAAAAAAAAAAGTACTGGGGGGAGGAACAAGATGGCAGGGGAGTAGGAGACCTAAATTTCATCTGGTCCCAGGAATTCAGCTAAATAGTTATAAAACCATTCTGAATGCCTACAAACTCAACAGGACATTGAAGAGAAGAATAGCAGCAATTCTATGAACAGAAACAAAACCACTTTCTGGAAGATAGGACGTGTGGAGAAGTGAATCTGAGGTGATATACGGGAAGATAGACCGCAGGGGAGGGGCCGGCTCCCAGCAAGTGTTAGAGCAACAGAGCACAAAATTGGAACTTCTAAAAGTTTGCTCCAAGAAGGGACGTTGCTCCAGTGACTAAGGGGAGGGTGAACTCCTCATGGCAACAGTGCGGTCTTAGGATCCTTTGGGTCACAGAAAGACCAGGGGTGTCTGAAGTGGCAGAGCTCACAGGTATCAGAACAGGGAAGCCGGCTGTGGAGACAGAACCAAGGAGTGAACTCTCAGCTCGGGGTTACCTTAAACCATGATCCAAGACACAGTTGGACCACTATTCCTTGAGCTGGGACCCCACAAGTAGCAGATCCGGGGAGACTCACCTTCCTTCTCTGGGAGAAGCAATGTGGCAGGAATCTGCTGGGTTTAGAGACTCCAAGTGGGGCCATGCACAAGAAATAGAAATGCATGGTAACAGGCTGGGTGAGCTTAGAGTGCGGCTGGAGACCAGGGAGACCGGAGGGATTGACTGCTTTTCTCTGAGAGTGCACTGAGGATTGGGCCCTGAGATTTCAACTCCTCTGGGCTGGAGATTGGGAGGCCACCATCTTCATTGCCATCCTCCAAAGCTCTATGGAAAGTGTTCAGGGAACAAAAGCTCCAGAGACCAAAACCATGCAGATTACTTAGCCTGGCCCCAAGCAAAGGCGGTGCAATTCCGCCTCTGGCAAAGGCATTTGAGAATCACTGCAACAGCCCCTCCCCCAGAAGATCAGCAAGAACATGCAGCCAAGACCAAGTTTACTGATCAATGAGAACTGCAAACTTCAAAGCTAGGGGAATATAGCACATAGAATTCACAGCTTTCTTTCCCATGATTCTTTAGTCTTTCACAGTTAAATTTTTAAAATTTTCATTATTTTTTACTTGTTCTATTTTTTTAATTTTTCCTGTTTTCTATTTTAACCTATTTTAACTATTTTATCTTATCAATACCTTTTTAAAAATCCTTTTTAATTTTCATTTTTATAGTCATATTTTATCCCTTCATTGTATTTAACCTTATTTTTTGTATACATATAAGTTATTCTTTCTTTAAAATTCTGGGATACAGTTTCCTCTAACAAACCAAAATATACCCTAAATCTAGCTTATGGCTTTGTTCTAGTCTCCAGCCTGATCACATTCTCTCCTTTTTATTTTCTTTTTTTCAACCAACTTCTTATCTTTTCAATTCCTTTTTTAAAATCTTTTAAAATTTTATCTTTACAGTCCTTCACCTTTCACCATGTTTACCCTTATCATATATAATATATATATATATTTTCTTTCTTTCTTTAAAATTTTGGGAGGCAGTTTCTTCTTTTTTTTTTTTAATTTTTTTTTAAGATTTTATCCATTTATTTGACAGACAGAGATCACAAGTAGGCAGAGAGGCAGGCAGAGGGAGAGAGAGAGAGGAGGAAACAGGCTCCCCGCTGAGCAGAAAGCCCGATGCAGGGCTCAATCCCAGGACCCTGAGACCATGACCTGAGCTGAAGGCAGAGGCTTTAACCCACTGAGCCACCCAGGTGGCCTGGCAGTTTCTTCTAACAGAACAAAATCAGCTGTGTGGCTCTCTTTATTCACTAGTCTAATCATACATTTTTTCCCCTTTCTGCTCCCCCCCAAGTTTCCGGTCTCTTCTGATTTGGTTAGTGTATATTTTTCTGGAGTCATTATTACCATTTTAACATCTTGTTCTCTCATTCATCTGTTCTTCTCTGGACAAAATGACAAGGCATAAAAACTCACTCTCCAAAAAAAGAACAAGAGGAAGTACTAACTGTGTGGGACCTAATCAATATGGACACTAGTACTATGTCAGAACTGGAGTTCAGAATGACTATTATAAAGATGCTAGCTGGGCTTCAAAAAAACCATAGAAGATACTAGAGAACTGCTTTCTGGAGAAATAAAATAACTAAAATCTAACCAATTTGAAATAAAAAAGAGCTATTAATGAGGTGCAATAAAAAATGGAGTATCCATTGCTAGGATAAATGAGGCAGAATAGAGAATAAGTGGCATGGAAAACCAAATGATGAAGAATAAAGAAGCTGAGAAAAAGAGAGATAAGCAACTACTACTGAATCACGAGGGGAGAATTCAGGAGATAAGTGATACCATAAGATGAAACAATATTAGAATAATTGGGATCCCAGAAAAAGAAGAAAGATAGGGGCAAAAGGAATATTGGACAAATTATAGTGGAGATCTTACCTAATTTAGAGAAGAAAATAGGCATCAAAATCCAGGCTGCACAGAGAATTCCCCTCAAAATCAATAAAAATAGGTCAACACCCCGTCATCTAATAGTAAAACTTATAAGTCTCAGAGACAAAGAGAAAATCCTGAAAGCAGCTCAGTTACAAGAGGTCTTTAACCTACAATGGTAGGAATATTATACTGTTTTGGTAGTGTATATACAATGATAGATTTGTAGCAGACCTAACTACAGAGACCTAGTAGGCCAGAAAGGACTGGCATGATACATTCAGAGCACTAAATAAGAAAAATATGCAGCCAAGAATACTATATACAGCTAGACTGTCATTGAAAATAAAAGGAGAAATAAAAGGCTTCCAGGACAAACAAAAACTAAATGAATTTGCAAACACCAAGCCAGCCCTACAGAAAATATTGAAAGGGGTCCTCTAAGCAAAGAGAGAGCCTAAAAGCTTAACATAGACCAGAAAGGAACAGAGACAATATACAGTAACAGTCACCTTACAGGTAATGCAATGGCACTAAATCTATCTCTTTCAATAGTTACCCTGAATGTAAATGGGCTAAATGTCCCAATAAAAAGACACATATCAGAATGGATTAAAAACAACAACAACAACAACACAAGACCCATTGATATGTTGTCTGCAAGAAACTCATTTTAGACCCAAAGACACCTCCAGATTTAAAGTAAGGGAGTAGAAAACAATTTACCATACTAATGGACATCAGAAGAAAGCTGGGGTGGCAATCCTTATATCAGATCAATTAGATTTTAAGCCAAAGACTATAATAAGAGATGAGGTAGGACACTATATCATATTTAAAGGGTCTGTCCAACAAGAAGATCTAACAATTTTAAATATCTATGCCCCTAACATGGGAGCAGCCAAACATATAAATCAATTAATAACAAAATCAAAGAAACAAGTAAACAATAATACAATGATAGTAAGGGAATTTAAGACCCCCCTCACAGAAATGGACAGATCACCTAAGCAAAAGATCAACAAGGAAATAAAGGTTTTAAATGACACATTGGACCAGATGGGCATCACAGATACATTCAGAACATTCCATCCCAACACAACAGAATACACATTCCTTAGTTCACATGGAAGATTCTCCAGAACAGATCATGTTCTGGGTCACAAATCAGGTCTCAGCCAGTACCAAAGATTGGGATCATTCCCTGCATATTTTCAGACCACAATGCTTTGAAACTAGAACTCAACCACAAGAGGAACTTTAGAAAGAACTCAAATACATGGAGGCTAATGACCATTAAAGAATGAATGAGTCAACCAGGAAATTAAAGAATTAAAAAAATTCCTGGAAACAAATGAAAATGAAAACACAACTGTTCAAAATCTTTGGGATGCAGCAAAGGTGGTTCTGAGAGTAAAGTATATAACAATACAAGCCTTCCTCAAGAAATAAGAGAGGTCTCAAATACACAACCTAACCCTACACCTAAAGGAGCTGGAGAAAGTACAGCAAATAAAGGTTAACCCCAGTGGGAGAAGAGAAATTAAATAAAGATCAGAGCAGAAATCAATGAAATAGAAGCCAAAAGAACAGTAGAACAGAAAAACAAAACTAGGAACTGGTTCTTTGAAAGAATTAATAAGATTGATAAACCCCTGACCAGACTTATCAAATAGAAAAGAGAAATGACCCAAATTAATAAAATCAGGAATGAAAGAGGAGAGATCACAACCAACACCAAAGAAATACAAACAATTATAAGAACATATTATGAGCAACTATATTCCAGCAAATTTGACAATCTGGAATAAACAGATGCATTCCTAGAGATATATATACTACCAAAACTGAACCAGGAAGAAATGGAAAACCTGAACAGACCCACAATCAGTAAGGAGATTGAAGCAGTAATCAAAAATCTCCAATAAAAAAACAAAACAAACAAACAAACAAACAAAAAAAAAAAAAAAAACAGAAAAAAAAAACAAGAGTCCTGGACCAGATGAAATCCCAAAGGAATTCTACCGAACATTTAAAGAAGAATTAATACCTATTCTCCTGAAACTTTTCCAAGAAATAGAAGTGGAAGGAAAACTTCCAAACTCATTTTATGAGGCCAGAATTACCTTGATCCCCAAACCAGACAAAGACCCATCATAACGGAGAATTACAGACCAATATCCCTGATGAACATGGATGCAAAAATCTTCACCAAAATACTAGCCAATAGGATTCAACAGTACATTAAAAGGATTATTCACCACAACCAAATGGGATTTATTCCTGGGCTGCAAGATTGGTTCAACATCCACAAATCAATGTGATAAAATACATTAATAAAAGAAAGAATAAGAACCATATGATACTCTCAATAGACACTGAAAAAGCATTTGAAAAAGTAGAGCATTCTTTCGTGATCAAAACTCTTCACAGTGTAGGGATAAAGGGTACATCCCTCAGTATCATAAAAGCCATCTGTGAAAAACCCACCGCAAATATCATTCTCAATGGGGAAAAACTGAGAGCTTTTCCCCTAAGGTCAGGAACACGACAGTGCTGTCCACTATCACCACTGCTATTCAATATAGTACTAGAAATCCTAGCCTCAGCAAACAGACAACAAAAACAAATAAAAGGCATCCCAATCTGCAAAGAAGTCAAACTCTCACTCTTTGCAGATGATAATGATACTTTATGTGGAAAACCCAAAGACTCTACTCCAAAACTGCTAGAACTCATACAGGAATTCAGTAAAGCATCAGGATATAAAATCAGTGCACAGAAATCAGTTGCATTTCTTTTTTTTTTTTTTAAGATTTTATTTATTTGACAGACAGAGATCACAAGTAGGCAGAGAGGCAGACAGAGAGAGAGGAAGGGAAGCAGGCTCCCTGCTGAGCAGAGAGCCTGATGCGGGGCTCCATCCCAGAAGCTGGGGATCCGAAGGCAGAGGCTTAACCCACTGAGCCACCCAGGTGCCCCCAGTTGCATTTCTATGTACCAACAATAAGACAGAAGAAAGAGAAATTAAGAAGTTGATCCCATTTACAATTGCATCAAAACCATAAGTGACCTAGGAATAAATCTAACCAAAGAGGCAAAGTTTCTGTACTCGGAAAACTATAGAGTACTCATGAAAGAAATTGAAGAAGACACAAAGAAATGGTAAAATGTTCCATGCTCATGGATTGGAAAAGCAAATATTTTGAAAATGTCTATGCTACCTAAAGCAATCTACACATTTAATGCAATCCCTATCAAAATACCATCAACTTTTTTCAAAGAAATGGAACAAATAATCCTAAAATTTATATGGACCCAGAAAAAAAACCCAAATAGCCAGGGGAATGTTGAAAAAGAAAGCCAAAGTTGGTGGCATAACAATTCTAGACTTCAAGCTCTATTAAAGCTGTAATCATCAAGATAGTGTGGTACTGGCACAAAAACAGACACATAGATCAGTGGAACAGAATAGAGACCCTCAACTCTATGGTCAACTAATCTTTGACAAAGCAGGAAAGAATGTCCAGTGGAAAAAAGACAAGTCTCTTCAAAAAATGGTGTTGGGAAAATTGGACAGCCACACGCAGAAGAATGGAACTGGACCATTTCCTTACACCACACACAAAAATAGACTCAAAATGGATGAAAGACCTCAATGTGAGGCAGAAATACATCAAAATTCTTGAGGAGAAACTCAGGCTGCAACCTCTTTTACCTCAGCCATGGCAACTTCTTCCTAGAAACATCGCCAAAGGCAAGTGAAGCAAGGGCAAAAATGAACTATTGGGACTTTGTCAAGATCAAAAGCTTTTGCACAGCAAAGGATACAGTCAACAAAACCAAAAGACAATCAACAGAATGGGAGAAGATGTTTGCAAATGACATATCAGATAAAGGGCTAGTATCCAAAATCTATAAAGAACTTATCAAATTCAACACCCAAAGAATAAATAATCCAGTCAAGAAGTAGGTATATGAATAGACATTTCTGCAAAGAAGACATCCATATGGCCAACAGACACATGAAAAAGTACTTCACGCCACTCGGCATCAGGGAAATACAAATCAAAACCACAGTGAGATACCACCTCACTCCAGTCAGAATGGCTAAAATTAACCAGTCAGGAAATGACAAGTGTTGGTGAGGATGTGGAGAAAGGGGAACCCTCTTACACTGCTCATGGGAATGCAAGCTGGTGCAGCCACTCTGGAAAACAGTATGGGGGTTCCTCAAAAAGTTGAAAATTGATCTACCCTATGACCCAGCAATTGCACTACTGGGTATTTATCCTAAAGATACAAATGTAGTGATCTGAAGGGTCACATGCACCCAAATGTTTATAGCAGCAATGTCTACAAGAGCCAAACTATGGAAAGAGCCTAGATGTCCATCAACAGATGAATGGATAAATATGAAGTGGTATATATGTATAATGGAATACTATGCAGCCATCAAAAGAAATGAAATCTTGCCATTTGCAATGATGTGGATGGAACTAGAGGGTGTTAGGCTAAGCAAAATAAGTCAATTAGAAACAGACAATTATCATATGGTCTCACTGATATGAAGAATTTGAGAAACACGACAGAGGATCATAGTGGATGGGAGGGAAAAATGAAACAAGGTGAAACCAGAGAGGAAGACAAACCATAAGAGACTCTTAATCTTAGGAAACAAACTGAGGATTGCTGGAGGGGAGGAAGTGGGAGGGATGGGGTGGCTGGGTGATGGACATTGGGGAGGGTATATGCTATAGAGAGTGCTGTGAACTTTGTAAGACTGATGATTCACAGATCTGTACCCCTGGAATAAATAATACATTATGTATTAATAATATAAAAAAAGGAAAAAAGTACTAAACCAGTAACCAAAAGAAAGCAGGTGTAGTTATATTAATTTCAAATAAAATCAATGCTTACATAAGATTATTTATTGGAGAATAAAAGAGTTGCTTCCTGGTGATAAAAATTTCAAATTACCAAATTTTCTGTCCCCTACTACCTCAAATATAAAAGTTTAAATTGTAAAAACATATGAAGAGAAACAGACATATTCACTGTCACAGTGGGAAAAACTTGACATGACCCCCCAAATAGTAAAAACACAGAGAATTTGAACAACACAAAATTGAGGTAAATAAATTAATAGATAAATAGATAGAAACTAGATACTCAATAAAGTATACATTTTCTGTACTCTATACACATCAGAGCATTTATTAAAGTATTATATACTAAGCTCTTAAGAAAAATGAACAGATTTGTTATATCCAGATTATATTTCCTTTTTTAACATTCTTAGTTTATTAATCCTCTCATGAAAAATCTGCACACTCACCACAGATAGAGCCACAGCAGCATCTTTACTCCTTCTGTTGTCCAGTCTCCAGCTCACTTTTTGCCAGCACCTACATTGGCTTCGCTGTCCCCCTGACTTTCTTCATTCTGCTCTTGCGTTCTTTTCACTTTTCTTGAGGTCTTTTTCTTCTTATAAAGACCATGTCTTGCAAGTCTATGTTTGGGTTCATTTTTCTTTGCATAATCCAAGGAATCATAAATCATGCCAAAGCCAGTTGTCTTGCCACCACCAAAATGGGTTCTGAATCCAAATACAAATATGACATCTGTTGTGGTCTGGTACATTTTGGCTAGTTTTGCCCGAATTTCTGTCTTAGGTACTGTTACCTTTCCAGGATGAAGGGCATCAATGACCATTTGTTTGCGCCGAAGTAGTCGGTTGGTCATGATCTTCCTGGTCCAGATAGTTACTGTATTGTTCATGATGGCGGCCAAGCTGCAAGCCCCAGATTATGTTTCTTGATAGAAATGCAATTAATTTACAAATTAAAAATAAAAACTAAGAAAAAACTACTCATACGGAAATTTAAAATGTGCTTCCAAATAATGCATATGTAAATGTAGAGATCATATTATAAAGTGCAAGCTGAATGATATTTAAAATACACATTTAGAATTTTAAACTTAATACAAACACTTTAAAACTTGTTGAATAAATCCAAAGCATTTCTTAGAGAAAATTTTTAGCTACAAATGTTTTATTAGAGATGAGGAAGGATGGGGGCGCCTTGCTGGCTCAGTCAGTTACGTGATCTGCTCTTGATTTTGGCTCAGGTCACAATTTCATGGTCCAGGGATCAAGACCTCCATGGGCTCCATGCTCAGCACAGGGTCTGCTTGTCCTTCCCTCTGCTCTCCCTCCTCCTCTCTCTCAAATAAATAAATAAAATCTTTTAAATAAAATAAAAATAAATACATAAATCAAAAGAAAGAAACTTCCAGATAAAGAAATTACAAAAAGAATCTCAAAATAAACTCTAGGAGAGTAGATGAAAGAGATAATAAATATATCATATATTAAAGATATAAAATAAAAATATATTAGAGATGCTAAACAAAGCATAAAGCTGGTTGAAAAGAATAATGAGATAAAGTTCTAATGAGATTGCTCAGGACAAAAAGAAAGGAAGGTATAAATGAACATTAACAAAGAAAATGCTTTTAAAAATCAGCCTCAAGCCAATATACTTAAAAACTTGGCAAGTGGACACATTTTTACAAAATATAACTTACCAAAAATGACTCAAGGAGAAACAGAATGCCAAAATAACCCTATAACATTAAGAAATTGAATCAATATGTTAAAATCTTCCCAGAAAGAAAACATCTGGCCCAGAATATTTCATAGAAAAATTCTACCAAACTTTCAAATGACGAATCCTTCTAATCTCACAAAACTCTCCCTAGAGTATAAATGGAGGGAGCTACTCTCTCATTCTATGAACCTAGGATGACTACGGCACAATAACTGGAGAAGAACAGTATGAATGAGAAAACACAGGCCAATCTCAGTCATATACATGAGTGTAAAAATCCTTTAAAAATTGACAATACAAATCTAGCAGGGTAAAAAAAAAAAAAAATAATAGAGATAACATCCAGTGGCTAAAGTAAGTTTACCCTAAAAATGTAAAAGTGGTTTAAAGCTAGATGACCTACAGATGTCAAATATAGAGGACCAGTTCTCCAGACTAAGCTTCTGGCTGAAAGGAATTTAAAATTTAAAAGAGATTTAAAAATCTCTTCTTAAAAAACACTAAGCACCCCCACAGAAACAAAATAAAACTAAACAACAACAACAACAACAACAACAAAACCACTATGCGCCTGAAATTGTGTAGAGAATTACTAAACAAACATCTAAGGAAAGGGGGTGACAGAAAGACAGCCAGAAAGACTTCAGGTGTTATAAATACCATGTACAAAAGGGGCACAGCAAGTCAATGGAGAAAGGATGAATTATTCAGTTAATGGTGTTCTGACAATAGATTAACCCTACAGAAAAAATAAATAAGATCTCATACCTCTCCACCAAACTGAAAAATTAATTCCAGGTGACTTAAAGACTTAAAAAGCAAAACTTTATAACTTTAGATAGGAATGTGAATATCTTTATTACTTCAAGGTAAGAAAAATTCAGGGCCACCTGGGTGGCTCAGTGGGTTAAGCCTCGGCCTTTGGCCCAGATCATGATCTCAGGGTCCTGGGATCTAGTCCCGCATCAGGCTCTCTGATCAGCCTGCTTCCTCCTCCCCCTCTGCCTGCCTCTCTGCCTCCTTATGATCTCTCTCTCTCTGTCAAATAAATAAATAAAATCTTTTAAAAAAGAAAAGAAAAATTCAGTTAATAAAATACAAAAAGCAAAAGACATAAAAGAAAATCAGTTCTACTAACTATATTACAAACATCTGTTTTGAAAGAATATTATCAGTAGATGAAAAGCCAGGTCACAAATTGGGCAAAGATACTTTTAATGCATAAACCCAAAGAAGGATTATTCTCTAACATGGAAAAATTTATATAAGTCAGTAAGAGATAAAGAGCTTAATTTTTTAAGTGAGCAAAAAATATAAAGAGGTATTCCAGAGAAAAAGAAACATGGAAACAAATTAACAAATGATGCAACGCTCATCCTCATTAGTAATGAGCCAAAGGCAAAATAAAATCTTGAGACACAATTTTGCCCAAAAGACTAGCAAAAATGTTTTATATTGGAATACATTTTATATTGGTGAACATGTACAACAATGAGAATTCATAGTCTGTTGAATAGTGTAAATTGGTGACCATATTGGAAGATAATTTGACATTTTCTCATATACACTTGAAGAGTATACAACGTATGACTCAGTCATCCTACTCCTACTTTTATGTACCAGAGAAACTGTTGCAGACAGGCCCAATAGGACATGTTTACAAATGTGCCCAGCATCATATCTGTTATAATAAAAACGGGAAGCAACCCAAAGAAGAGCTGTAAGAAGAGACCTACCGTGGAACACTTAGACGTGTGAGTAGGACAACTACACACATACACATGGATGAATCTAGAAAACGAAAAGTAAGATACCGAAAACAAATGCTGAAGAAGACATGTATTATTACTCCGTTTTTCAAAAAAGTTAAAACTATACAAAGTATAACGATATCCTTGTTCGGGAAAGCATCTTTTCTGAGGCACAACCATGGTGGACAATAGCATTGGTAACTGTGGGCTTCCTGAGAGTGGATGGTCAGTAAGCAGCCATGGGAACAGAGAGAATTTGGCACGATTGGTGATGCTCTGTTCCTTAAGCTTGGTTGTTTCTTTAATTAAATTGTTTTTAAAAAATGAATAAAAGCCTCATTACAATTGGGAAAAAAATCAAACTCTTTATCCTAATCTGTAGAGATTTATTTATCTTGGCCCCTTTCTACTTCTACGGTTTCATTTGCTGCCACTCTAACATTTATTTATCATTTTCTAAACACACTGGCCTTCTTTGAGTTCCTCAATTGCTCCAAATATTTCCCCATTTCAGTGCTTCGTCTACTATCCCTCTGCCTGGAAACCTTGGTGATGAAGATTGAGGATAATGTGTCCCTGGGAAGTAACACAAGTCGCTTCAAATAAGGTCTAGCGCAGGTAGTGAAGACATTGTCCCTCAGTGTTTACCAGTATGTTCTACCCATTTTAACGAGTTTGAGAACCATAAGAAGTCATGGGCATTTGGACAAGTGCAAAATGTCATGCTTCCTGGGAGACTCCTGGGAGAATGAAAGTAGCAGGCGTTAATGTAGAAAAGCGAACCCCGATAGGTAGAGTCCAACATTCTGTCCCTTTGACTATTTGTTTCCAGTTTAGCTGCAAAGCTCAGGGAGCAGGTTGTGCTCCAAAGTCTCATACATTGTGAACCTTCTTTCGACGTACTGTGGGCTATGCCACACAAAAGCCTGGGCCAAGATCTTCCTGGAGAGGCATTGCAGTAATTAGGGTGTAAAAGTTAGAATTTACCCAAAACTTGGGACACCTGGGTGGCTCAGTTGGTTAAGCGGCTGCCTTCGGCGCAGGTCATGATCCCAGCGTCCTGGGATCGAGTCCCACATCGGGCTCCTTGCTCGGCGGGGAGCCTGCTTCTCCCTCTGCCTCTGCCTGCCACTCTGTCTGCCTGTGCTCGCTCGCTCTCTCTCCCTCTCTCTCTGACAAATAAATAAATTAAAAAAAAAAATTTACCCCAAACTTAAAAGTTAAATTATACATTAAAAATTAAAATTATTAAATTAAAAATTAAAACATTTTGGGGATGCCTGGGTGGCCCAGTTGGTTAAGCATCCGACTCTTGGTCTCGGCTCAGGTCATGATCTCAGGGTGGTGAGGTCTGAGCCCTGAATCCATCTCTGTGCTCAGCAGGGAGTCTGGTTGAAATTCTCCCTCTCTTCCTTTGTCCCTCCTGCTTGTGTGCTCTCTCTCTCTCAAATAAATAATAAGTCTTTTAAAAAATTGAAATATTTGTAATAGTGTTACCTCTAAGTATAACAATGTGGCCGTGTATCAAACCACCCTAAATGCTTTACGTGTTATTTAATAGTCATCACAAGAAACATTTAGGGAGAATTTTGGCTGCATTTTTTTCATATGACATGGCTTCATCATAGAGAGTAAGTAGCTTTTTTTTTTAAGATTTTATTTATTTATTTGACAGAGATCACAAGGAGGCAGAGAGGCAGGTAGAGAGGGGGCGGGGAAGCAGGCTCCCTGTTGAGCAGAGAGCCTGATGTGGGGCTCGATCCCAGGACCCTGAGATCATGACCTGAGCCGAAGGCAGAGGCTTAACCTACTGAACCACCCAGGCACCCCAGTAGCTTTTTTGAAATCAGGATTTCAAATGAAGGATTTGAATATGCATCTGCCTGATTCCATATCTGATTCCCTGTGCACCCCACTAAGTTGTTTCCTATCATTCCTGGGCCCACATTCTCTTCAGCCATCCCCCCCCAAAAAAAGATGATATTTTCTTTCTTCAGATTTTTAGCCTTTACAACGGCACTGTTAATATCGATTCTGTATCCCTCGGCCTTTTTCACATGGTAGGAAAAATTCCTGAAGACATTCAGCATATCTTGATCTTACAACTGTGCTTTTAGACTATTGTTCTTCAAAAGAATATGGAGGGTAATGATTTCTTCAGAAGTTGGATTAAAATTTGAACCAACATCTTAGTGACTTCTCTTCAATTTATAAGGTCCCATTCCCGATGCTGACAACACAGCGAGAAGGTTGGCTTCCCCAGGCACGGGATGCTGGCGCTCTCCCAGGAATGATCAGTGGACGACACTGAGGAGACATGCTTTCTATGCCTGTGCTACACAATACCAGACTTCGCAGCTTCAAGCAGCACACACGTTTATTACCTAACACCATCTGTGGGTCACGGTTCTACACATGGCTTGGCTGTCTTCTGCTTAGGATCTCCCAAGGCTGCAGTCAAGTTGTTTCCTGGGCTGTGCTCTCCTCTGGAGGCTTTAATGGGGAAGAACCCTCTTTACTTGCTCATGTCATTGGCAGAATTCGTTTCTTTGCCGTTGTAAGACTGACGGCCTCGGCTTCTTGCTGGCTGTTGGTTGGAGGTTGTGCTCAGCTCCTAGAGGTTGCCCTCAGACCCCAAAGGCTGAACACAGATCCCTACCGCTTGGGCTTATCCAACATGGCCGCTGACTTCACCAAGGCAGCAATGGAAGTCTCTAGAGTTTCATTTACATTTCCTCTTACTATATACTGCTTTAGCCTAGCACCAGGTATAGGATGTATAGCCCTTGCTCCAAAGAATTTGTATAGAAGATTGGATGTGGAAATACACAAAAATGAAATACCAAGTCAATAATAAAAACGTCCTGGAATAACATAGTGATGATTACATGACTTCACTAATACGCTAAAACCCACTGAATTGTTTAATTCAAGGGATGAATTTTATGTTATATGAATTATATTCAACAAAAATAAAATACCCAAACTATCCATTAAGTGAACATGCAAAGTCAAAACAATTCAGGTGTGCAAGGATTCAGAAATGTACCTATTCCTTAAAAGCTACTAAAGAATGTAGTAGGGATCCCTTAGGACCCTTAGGTCCTTTAGGACCATGAAGGATTCAACCACCCAAAAGGGGAGAACGTTAAATCCAGGAATCCAGGAACCCAACGCAGAAGTCAGGCCCCAGAGCAACAGCTGCACAGAGAACTCTGCATCAGGAACACAGTTGCAAATGCCACCAAACTTCCCCAAAGTATGACCCCCGAATATACTAGAATCAACCAGCCATCAGTTTCTATCAGCAGTACATATGGCATTTCTAATGCCTGGAACTCCCTGACAAAAGTGACACCACTGTGGGCGCCTGGGTGGCTCAGTCGGTTAAGCATCTGCCTTCAGCTTGGGTCATGATCCCAGGGTTCTGGGATCAAACCCCATGTCGGGCTCCCTGCTCAGTGAGGAGTCTGCTTCTCACTGCTTGTGCTCACTCTTGCTCTCTCTCTCTTAAAAAAAAAAAAAAAGAAAGAAAGAAAAGAAAGAAAAAAAAAGTGACACCACTGGGAAGGACTGACATGATTTAGAAAACTTTAGAAAGTTAAGTCGGGGAAATAAAGCACAGAAACTTGATCTCCTGCCCATAACCTTGGATCACTTGGGATTCTGGTGAATAGATCCAAAACTTCACTCAGTCATTACATGGTAGTTAGGCAAATAAACTGGTTTTTATAACTCCCCTTTTTAACTTTGGAAGATGAGGAAATAATTGCATTTTTTCAAAGAGAAGGTGAGAAAGATGGTCCCTCCAATCTAGAGAAATGGCTGTTTACATGCTAAGTTCCTAAAACAATGAGAAGAGTGAAAGAGTCACATATGAAATGGTTGCATAGCTCTTTGGGTTGAAGAAGGAGATGCCCAGTAAGTGGACTTTGCAGGTATAATAGGAGGATCTAAAAAGATGGCTTCGTCAGTGACAAATAAACACCAGCATTTTGTGAAGCAAATATTTCAGCAACACGGAGGCCACCAAAAGTAAAATCAAAACACAGAATCAGTTGTAGGACAGTGTGAGGGTGGGAGTACTTCACGCTGCTCCACACCATGCCCTTGAAAATGGATGAAATGCTCTTTCCTGTTAGTGTATCTTGCTGCAATTAAGGTTTTTTCCATAGAGAGAGAGAGAGAACTGGTTGCATTCACTGACTCTGAGGTAGCAAGAAGTGGGTATGAGACCGCTGTATTTTATTAAAACTCTGTGTTCTTTAGGTTTGTTAATCATGTGCCTTCACAATGCCAGGATAGTATTTTTGATATTTTGCATTTTGATAAAAACAAAACAAGTAAATTTTGAATCGGATAAAATACTTGCAGCTGCAGGTAACAGATTTCCACCTGAGAGCGGTATAAAAATTAAGCAAAGCACGGTTTCCCATAAGCAGGAGTCTGGGAGCCGAGTGGGTGGAGGCTCAGACAGATGGGCCCACAGCGCCCTCCTGCACCATGTTCCGGCTTGTCGGCTCCGGTCCCTGAGCCTGCGCCCCTTCCCGGTTGCAGCGAGCAATGCCCCGCTGACTCCTGCGGCACGCGGTGGCTTGCGGTGCGCGAGGCATCATGCGGGGCTCATCCCCACTCCGGAGGGTGCACTCCCCTCCCAGTGCATCCTGCCCAGGCCCAGCCGGCTTCCCGGTGTCACTGGAGCCTCAGCTGGCAGATAACCGGTGAGTTTCAGCAACATCCAAGAGGGCAGTTTTCCAGAGAGTTCCGCCGGCACCTCGGCCCGCTTCCTGGAGACCTGCAGCATTCGCTCCTATACCACTACCCAGCACACCTGGGGCTTTCCTAGAACGGTTTGCCAGCATGCCTATGGGCAGTTTCCTGCTCGCCAGTGCGGCCCTGGGACACCGCTGTTAATCTCTCCACTAGTCGGGGGGGAGGGCGGTGTGCACAGCCACACTCTCGGAAGGTATGAATCTCCGTCAGTCTGGGGGTTGTTGGGTTCTCTTTCTGATTTGTTCCTTCCTTAAATGGTCTGCCTCTGTTTCACAAGTACTGGCAGCTCCTCCTATCTGCTCTTCTTGTATTCTTAGAGTTCTGCGTACCCTTTATGGATTATTTCCCTGTTGACTTAATCATCCTTTCTATTAAACTTTCCTGGTCTAATAAGTGTCTCCTGCCTGGGCCCTGAACGATGCATCCCGCCTAATGCATGGACAGTGTGTCCCATGACATACAGACAGAATGATGTCTGGAGGGACACGCAGAGGGACATTTTCTTGTGTGAGATAGATGCTTCCAGCAGATTTCCCATGAAGCCTCAGTGAACAGGGTTGAGTACCAGTCAGAAGAGAAGAAAGCTAGAAAATCGTGCATCTGACCTTAAAGTGATAAGCAAAGAACAGTGTTGCAAGTTTAAAGTTAAACATCAGTCAGGAGATGCAACAAGTTAGAATATGATTAAGCACAGAGGAGAAATAGAAATGTCTTAGACTTACAGGAAGGCAGTGGTTAGGAAAGAAGGCAAGACCTGAGCAGGAATGTAAAGATAAGTCATGTTTTCCAAGCAGAGAATGAAAAGCAGGGTGTTTTAAATTTTTTTTAATTTATTTATTTGTCAGAGCACGAGTGAGCACAGGCAGACAGAGTGGCAGAGGCCGAGGGAGAAGCAGGCTCCCTGCTGAGCAAGGAGCCCGATGTGGGACTCGATCCCAGGACGCTGGGATCATGACCCGAGCCAAAGGCAGCCGCTCAACCGACTGAGCCACCCAGGCGTCCCAAGCAGGATGTTTTAAATGGAAATAAGTCAATGAGGAAACAGGGAAAGGGAAGCTCAGGTTTTGTTCCAGGAAAAAACGAAGAAGTAGAATTTTTGAAGGGGAAGTGACCGATGAAATTGACCCGTCCTGCTGTGACCACGTCACGGGAGCTAGGAATTCCCGGCTCCCGAACGCTCCTTCCCCTGCATTCCTATCACTCCGTATTCCAACCTGTATACAGAAAGGAACTAAACGTCTGCTTGCGTGTTTTTGTGATGACCTCTCTCATATGCATTCCTTGGAAAGAACCGTTATTTCTTCCTGTATCACAAGTTACATGCCTCTCCTGCTCAGACGTCACAGATCTACGAAATGCTTATTGGAAATTGGAAATTTTTTAAATAGTAGAGCTTTTGGCTATATTTTGTACATGTGTATACAAGTGAAGTATTTATTGTAGGGTCTAAAGTCATTCGAATAAAAATAACAAACAGGATTATTTTGTCCATCCACTGCCTTAGACAGCCTGTACCAGCTCTCCCCTCACTTACCAACATCTGGGCAGATGCCACAGTCCCTCCCAAGTATTGAGAATGTTACCCCCCCCCCCCAAAAAAAAAGTGTTGGTTTGTTTCACTGAACTGTTCTGGCTGGTGGTTTTGTTCAGCGTGGGCCAGCCTACAGCTACGTTGCTCTTGGAAAGTGTGCCTGGTTTCTCTAGAAGCCCTCCGCAGACTTGAGCACCTCACAGCTCTCTGATAAGGATGCTGTGCTCGCCAGCTCTCCTCTCCTCTCTTCTCCACCACCTCCAGCTCCTGTCCCTAAGAGCACAGCCCACAAAGACTCTTACACCGGGCATGAGACCCGTCAGCAGGCGTGAAGAAGGTGGTCCTTTTCATAGAGGCACCTTTAAGAAGTCTCGAGTCTATATTCTTCTGTGTCTGGGGACCTGGAAAAGTTCAAGCATCCTTACCATGCTGCTGATATCTGTCCTCAGCCTTCGTCTATAGGCTGTTCAATCCAGCCTCCTGCCTACAGGATCCTCTGGAGAGAAGCAAGCATCCCTACCCACATTCACCAGTACCGCGTGCTCTCAGAGACACACAAAATTATCCCTAGAACACTCCCGTCCAACTTCCCTCTCGGGGGCTGGCGGCCCTAGGGGAGGCCTGGAGATACCACAGCAAACATCTCACTGAGGAGGTAAACACCAGCTTTCCCTCCTTTAGGTACCCCCCGCTTTCACACATAGCTATCCTAGAGTCTCCGTCAGCTGGCCTGAGAGCGGGAAAATGCCTGCAGCTCCCCATTCAGCCAACAGTACGCAGCGCTGAGACTTCTAGAATTTGGCCACTACATCGAACTCCCCTCAAATTTCTTGTCTTCTCTTGTTATAAATATTTGGGGATTGGGACAGGCAGTTGGAAGACCAATTTGGCCACCTCTTACTAATTCCTAGAGGCAATCTAGGCACTTGTAAAAATTTGGGGGTACTTGTCAAAACTTATCCTTGACTCAGGGCCTTTTGACAGAAGTATTCAATGACAGGAAAAGTCCAATCAACATTTTGTTGTTATGATGCATGTAATTGTCCCTGTGTTTAGACTGCAACTCATTCTGAAAAGGTTGTACGCAACTTCAGAAATGCATAAAATACAACTTAAAACACAGGTCAGATCCAGAAAAAACCTGTCTGATACTATAAAGATACTAAAGGTATATACCTGCGATTTTTGAATAGACGAGTGACATGGAAATAATGTTTTAGAAAGATTAAACTGAGGGGAGCACCTGGGGGGCTCAGTTGGTTAAGCGTCTGCCTTCGGCTCAGGTCATGATCCCAGGGTCCTGGGATCGAGCCCCACTTTGGGTTCTCCACTCTGGGGGGAGCCTTCTTCTCCCTCTGCCTACCATTCCGCCTGCTTGTACTCTCTCTGTCTGTGTCAAATTAATCAGTAAAATCTTCAAAAATTTTTTAAAAAAGAAATGTTAGACTGAGAGTGGTAGGAGAGCTGGGCGGAAGTGTGACAAGCCTGGGGACAGGGAGAACAACTAAAGAGGTCTGTTACAGAAGTCTAGTCATGCAGTGAAAAGGACCTGGCACAAGGGTGCTGCTGGTTGTGGGGGCAGAAGGATGGGGGGACTCGTGGGGGGACTAGTGAAGTATGAAACATCTACAGGGGTAGAAGGGCGTTGTTCTCCTACTAAAATCAGGGCAGGATGTATTCAAAAACAAAGCACATTTGAGGACTACTCCTCTTTTCAATCCAGGCCTTCAATGCACGGTCTCTGGGCAAATCCCTCCAAATGGTTCTCCATGGACCCAACAGAACTGGGCACATAGACTCATTAGATAATAACAGGCCAAGCTGGGTGTTTGCTGAGTGCTCTTTAAGATGATAGAGAGAGTAAGCAAGTGAATCATTGTTCCCTGAGCTCCCCCTGCCTTGCCCAAAGGGCAGTTCTGGCCCCATAACCAGCCCTATATTAGATTTTGGGAAAGAGCACAGTGATGCCAGCTGCTGGGGTAAACCATCTGTTCAGCTTCTCAGAGAAGAACAAACACTCCTGTCTGGGAAGATGCTCTTTCCCTCTCAAATCTCTAGTCATCCTGGACCCCCTCCAAATATGGGTTCTGGAGAGTTAAAGTAGAGTCAGTGAAACGGAGGCACTGGGCTGACATCTTTCTGATGCAAAGCTGGGCTTTGCAACTGTCCTCCATCACATTCTGGAGAGTTCTCTGGTTCTCAGCCTGATTGCTTTCAAGCAGTACCAGGCCCGTCCCCTGGAACTTTTCTCAACTATTCTCTACAGCTGTGGAGACAGCTCCTTGGGTGAAATCCAGCCTGCTGAATCACTCATTTCCTGTTCTTGATCTCAGAAATTTCTGTTTGATGCTGTTTTCTGAAAAAAAAAAAAATAATAATAATAATAATTTTTGGCGAAAAAAATATCTTATTGTAATGCAGCTTTATGGGTTCATTTTTGAAGTCTTGCCATTATAACCATCTTCCTAGGAAAAGTTCCAGGTGCTGAGAAAAAGGCGAGGAGGTTCCTCCCACGACGTGAGGACGCTGGGTGTTATAGGCAAGAGTCCCGGTTCTGTTTACACCATAAAGTTGGAGATGTTGCTCAACTGGTCAGCGACAAGTCAGGAGAAGCTGCCATTTAAGAAAAACATCAGACGAATTACAGGCACAGCCCCAGAATCAGCTGTGTGGGTGTTTCCAAGCCTTCCATCTTGTGAGAGCATCCTCCTCTCCTTTAATATAGAAATAAAAGTGAGTTTATCGCCCATCCCTCAGTTAGCTGACTCCCTGCATTTCTCAGGAATCTCAGGGACTTTCCATTTCTTACAGTTACTCCCTGCACTAATGTCTTCCTTCTGTTCAATTATGTTTCACTTAGATTCTCATCTCTTATATCTGCTTCCTGTCTCCACTCTACGTCAAACCAAATGTGGAAAGATGGGTACTCTTCCATGATTTTTCTGAGGTATCACTCACAGGAGACTGCAGTTTTAATGAAGTTGCCTAAGGAGTCAGAAGTAAGGGAAAATACTCCATAGTCATACAGCAGGTGGCTGGAAAATGCCTAGTAGTGCATATGAGGAGACCCCTCCCCTGTCCCTGGTGCTCTCCTGGCCATTTCCCCCAGAGGGAACATCTCCCTGGCTGACCCCTGCCTCTGACCTCCCTCCATGCAGCTGGACCCAATCCTTCCCTACTCCCCAATTCATCCATAAGCCCTCTCATAGCCTCCCTCTTAAGCTGCCATGAAAATTGTGAATTCTTGTTTTATTGGGCAGGCCAATTTAATTTTCTTTGTCTCACTGCTCCTCTAGGCCAAGGCCTGGGGTCTCTTTCCCTGCCCAAATTCAACAACCATCAATCATGCTGCCAGCCAAACTGTTTCCCAACTCCCATCCACTACATTAGTTTTTAAATCATTGAATTTTTAAAAATTACATAAATCTTGTAATATATCTATTCTCCTTAGAAATCAGAAACAGAACGTGGATGGCCTCCATTTCAAATTACCATTCTTAGATTTATTCTAAAAAGTCCATCCACTTAACTTGGGAAAAATAATTTCTATGCTCAACAATGTTTAGATAAAATTTTTTCCAGTTCCCATTGAGGGTAATGACTGGGAAAAGGAGCCAGGGTCTGTGGACATGCATTTGGACAATGGATACTTCTCTACGAAAAAAAGACCGGCACCCAAAGACACCCAGCCCATCTTGCTTCTTTGCACAAGAGAAGAAACCCATGTGTATGAGAGAAAGACACACACAGTGCAATGTAGCGTGTGCCATGTTAAAATATGAGAAATACAAACATTGTAAGAAAAAGAGAGATCTCTTTTTCCTGTGAAGTTCACTAATACTTAAAATGTGTATGAAAGAGCCATCGTTTTTTTTAATCTAGGTTTTTACTCACCTGAATGAGTAAATCCAAAACACGCTGGTACCGATCTGTGGCAAAGTATTAACTGGTTTAAGACAAAATGAGAAAGGCAAAGATAGTCCTGTGTTTTCAGATACATCCACATAAGGTTCCCATCTCCTGTGGTTAAGATTGTTCTGTGGTGTGAGA
Source organism: Mellivora capensis (assembly GCA_004024625.1). Taxonomy (NCBI): domain Eukaryota; kingdom Metazoa; phylum Chordata; class Mammalia; order Carnivora; family Mustelidae; genus Mellivora; species Mellivora capensis. The sequence continues at coordinate 26,477 of PISX010004638.1, read as the reverse complement.
CCGTCTTTCCACTTTATAACTTCAGTGGTAGAATGTCCTGTTTAAATCAGGTAACGTGATGCCACCAGTTTTATTTTTGTTTTTCAACATTTCCTTAGCGATTCGGGGTCTCTTCTGATTCCATAAAATTTTAGGATTATTTGCTCCAGCTCTTTGAAAAATACCAGTGGAATTTTGATCGGAATGGCATTAAAAGTATAGATTGCTCTAAGTAGTAGACATTTTAACAATGTTTATTCTTCCGATCCAAGAACATGGAATGGTCTTCCATCTTTTTGTGTCTTCTTCAATTTCTTTCATGAGTGTTCTGTAGTTCCTCGAGTACAGATCCTTTACCTCTTTGGTTAGGTTTATTCCCAGGTATCTTATGGTTCTTGGTGCTATAGTAAATGGAATCGATTCTCTAATTCCCCTTTCTGTACTTTCATTGTTAGTGTATAAGAAAGCCACTGATTTCTGTACATTGACTTTGTATCCTGCCACGTTACTGAATTGCTGTATGAGTTCTAGTAGTTTGGGGGTGGAGTCTTTTGGGTTTTCCATATAAAGTATCATGTCATCTGCGAAGAGAGAGAGTTTGACTTCTTCATTGCCAATTTGGATACCTTTTATTTCTCTTTGTTTCTGATTGCTGTTGCTAGGACTTCTAATACTATGTTGAACAAGAGTGGTGAGAGTGGGCATCCTTGTCGTGTTCCTGATCTCAACGGAAAGGCTGTGAGCTTCTTCCCATTGAGGATGATATTTGCTGTGGGTCTTTCATAGATAGATTTTATGAAGGTCAGGAATGTTCCCTCTATCCCTATACTTTGAAGCATTTTAATCAGGAACGGATGCTGGATTTTTAAAAAGGAAGCGATGATAATCTGAGATAGTAGTTTTGAGATGAGGTGATAATCTGAGATAGTAGTTTTGAGGTTTTTCAAAATATGTTGTACCAGAGTAAACTATGTCCTCAATTTAGGGGAAAAAAACCCACAACTATTTTTGAGTGTCTGGGAACAAATTCTATAGAAACATATTTAAGAGATTAAGAATCAAAATAAAACAAAAACCTAAACTCCATCCCCTAGAACTTATTAAAAAATCACGTAGAGCTTTCCTCAAGTCGGGAAGCAGAAGAGCTGTGCGAAAGGCTGCAGACAGGGTCCACCTCTCTCCCAACATGGAGGGTCTAGAGATTGAACACCGGGGCCAGCTGAAGACCCGGGGTCAGCCCACTCTGCAGTGTCTTCAGTCTCCACTCCAGATTTCCAAATTCTCCTTATGGAGCAAGAGAGGAGTCTGAAATTTTAGCTGTAGAGAGAAAAGAAGCCACTGTGGTATGATTAGAAGGCTTTAACTCCATCTTTGGAAAGCGAGCTGTGCTGGGATAGAATCTGACGGCCCCACACCTGGATCTGTTCTCACGGGAGGTCCAATGATCACACATTCACAATCCCAACAACCAGCCAGGGTTGTTGGTTGAGATTTATGATTGGGAATTGGCTCCTCAGACAAATTATTTTTCTAACAAGTTTTCCCTTTCTTGTAATTTATCTGACCCTTCAAGAGACATCAAAAGTTTATTCTATGTTAACCTAAAATGTATTCGAAATTCCAAGTTAGGCAAGTACTTTCTAAGATGAATGGAGGTTAAGAGTGGATTTAAGTCTTGAGGAGATCTTGGAAATGCAGTAGCCCAGTGCTCTTTCACGGACGCAACACTCCGATGAGAAACTACAGCAGTTATGGGTTCCATAATAAACCAGTATATCCAGCTCATTGTATGACAACACTTTGCCTCTAAGGCTCCTTCACTCAAATCACGCCACTTCCCTTACTTGCCAAGCTTGCATTTTTTTCAGGAGATAAACTTAAGAACATAGTTCTTTTATCTCAGCCTCTTCGGCAAGGCATAATGCACAAATGTTCATGTTCTGGAATTTCTGTTTTTGATTCTACCTATGTACCTAGAAAATGAAAGTGGTAAACTGTAGTGTCCGTATCATCTCCTTGTGTCCAAGTGTTGATTCTTAAATATCCATTTCTTCCTTTATTCATGTTTAATCCCCCCAGCCCCTTCAAAATTTGCATGAGAAGAGAGGACAGTATTCAAAGAGAAGAGCGCACCAGTCCAATGTTCTTGTGTCATCGAACATTCTTTCTTTTTAATTTGAGGAGGAGGAAGCTTAAAAGCCTGTAGCTAGCAGGGCCAGTTCCCAGGATATCTGCATTTTCAACAGACTCCCAGCATCTGAGGAGACCGTAGGTAGAACTAAAGCATGGATTCTGGAAGTAGTGTCCTAAAACAATACAAGGGAAGAGCGACAGCAAAGTGAAGGTAATTCAGCTGTATCAGAGCACCTCCATGAAGAACAGGATAAAGAAGCCACGGGCTGGAGATGGAGGCCGAGGGAAGGCAAGGCTGGGGGCCTTCTGGAGTCCCAGAGGGTGAGAGGCCCTGTGGGCATGGCTGCCAACTTACCGTGTTCACTGCAGAAGCCGAGCCAAGGGAACAGGGTATAGTTTAGCCTGGCAGTGTGCTAAGTGGGAGGAGGTCTGAACAAAAGCAGAGGTGGAAGGGGCCGTCCTGTCAGCCGGGAGGACATATAATTCTATGGATGGCGCAGGGAGAGGGATCCATGTGGTTGCACAGATGTTTGAAGGGGGAAGAACAAAGTAAGATGAAGCCTTTCCTCTTCCTTCCCTGTCCCTTCCTTGGTCCAGGTAGAGGCCATGTCATCCTCGTGGAATGTGGCGAGGGTTGGGTAGGGGGAGACGGGAGTATGGCAAAGCCTTGCTTCCCGCAACAGGGTCCTACTGAGGACAGAAGAACGACACTCCAAGCAAAACTGTGGGCTCAGCTGCCATTGTAGACGCCCAATGTGCCATGGTACCGACCTGCCCAGCTGAGCTCAGACATAGGAGTGGAGATGGTATATTTTGGAATGGCTTCAGAGTTGGAGATTTTCCAGGGCAGAGTTTCTAGAGGGAGAGGGTTCTAGGTGCTGACTGCTAGAAATGGAGGGACTGTGGGTCCTATGTGTGGTGGAAAGGCTGTCGCATTAGGAGTGAATGTGAGATAGAGGAGATGTGAGGGAATGCGGGTGGGGGCTGCCTTGAGAGTCCTGGTGAGTCTAGGAGTGGCTTCCATTGCAGGCAGGTGAAGGAGGCTCTAAGAACAGGTCTTGGTGTGACTTAGCTTCACAGACACTGGAACTCCCCAGAGAATACAGGGAATTGAGTTAAAGAGGAAGACCATGACTCAAGCACCTACATCTTCAAGGACCGTGAGTCTGTAACCAGGAGACGAAAAAGTAATTGAGGTCAAACATGAGCTTCAGATAGAGGGGATTTTTCATAAAAATGTAGGGGGGACGCAATTATAGCAAAGACAGGGGACCTGCGTGGCTCAGTGGGTTAAGCCTCTGCCTTCAGCTCAGGTCATGGTCTCGGGGTCCTGCTCAGCGGGGAGCCTGCTTTCCTCCTCTCTCTCCCTGCCTCTCTGCCTACTTGTGATCTCTGTCTCTGTCAAATAAATTTAAAAAAAAAAGACAGGTTGCTAAAGCAGAGGGACAGTGGGATATTTTGGAGGAAGAAAGGGCTTGGGACAAATATAACGTTGAGTATGATGTTGCCTGTGGAACACAGGCTATAAGTAACCCCAGACCTCTCACCAACTGACAGGATCAGGAAAGCCATTTTCAACAGTAGAAAATGAAGGCTTATATTAGTTGGGTCTAGAGCCCCAAAGAACCTAACAATGACAATAAAAATGTGGCCTCTCTAGAGTAAATCAGTTTGATGCGGCACGTGGCTTCTTCCCATAGAAACTGTTGGGCTCCATGGATAATATGAATCCCCAGTTAAGGCAAGCCAGGTTGGTCTTTGATGTCATTCAACCTCCACCCACTACTCATTCAGTGAGTATGTATCGAGTACCTTTTCTGTGCCAGGCTTGACTAGAAGCTGGAAGAAATTCTGGAAAACAAAAGTAGAGGTGACACTTGCCCACACGGACCTTCCAGTCTAGTGGAACCCAAGCCTCACCCTCAAGTGTCCAATTACAACTATGGTAAGGACACAAAAGAGAGAGAAGGGTGCTAGAAAATACTGTGATATGGGGCCTCAGCTAACTTGGGGAGTTGGGATGTTCTTCTCTAGGACATGGTGTCTGAGCTGAGATCTGACACATATGTGGAGTTAATCACAACAAGCGAGGAAAAGGGCCCACCATGGGCAAGGGTCCTGTGGCAGGAGGTGGTGTGAGTGCTTGACTAACTGAAAGGCCAGCACCCCAAAAGGAGAGAGAGCACAGTATGTGCAAGATAAGATTTGATGTGGGTCTACGGGACTAATAATACATTATATGTTAATTAAAAAAAACACAGACCAATGATATTTCAAGAAAAGACAAGTATAGACCAATATCCCTCATCAAGACTGATAGAAAAATTCTAAGCAAACTTTTAACAAATCAATGAAAATTGGACAAACTCAGTGTGGCTTATCACAGAAAAGCAAGATTGACTTAACATTCAAGATTCTCCCTGTTAACAAAGAAAGAAAGAAAGAAAGAAAGAAAGAAAGAAAGAAAGAAAGAAAGAAAGAAAGATTATATGGGGTGCCTGGGTGGCTCAGTGGGTTAACCCTCTGCCTTCGGCTCGGGTCGTAGTCTCAGGGTCCTGGGATCGAGCCCCACATCGGGCTCTCTGCTCAGTGGGGAGCCTGCTTCTCCCTCTCTCTCTGCCTGCTGCTCTGCCTACTTGTGATTTCTGTCAAATAAATAAATAAAAACTTTAAAAAAAAAAAAAAAGATTAGATGTGGTCCCAGTAAAGATGGATTGATAAAGGATCAGCACGTAGCATATGCCAAATGTTAGCAATTAGAACTATTTAGGAACTAGAACAAAGGAAGGTAAGAAGCAAAAATGTATTTAATCCACCCTTTGCTTATTCTCTTATCTTTTTAAAACTTAAAGTATTTTCTCTGGGCCCTGGTCTGGCTCATGCATGGCTGTGTGTCCCCGTGGCCTTCTCCCTCCAATCCCTAAACTCCCCGCCCCCATTTTGCTGGATTCTAGTCTTTCTAACCACCACCCCCCTCTGCTTCTCTCCATGAGGCCTTCTTTAATGCTGATGAGTTTCATTTCAATTACTGTCCCTTTCATCTCAAACACCAGTGAGGCAGAAACAATGTATAAAGTCAAATTGTTTCTTTGAAAACTAGAATTTATTGTGTCCTGGTGTCACTTTTATTAATTGTTTAAAGTTAATGGTATCCAGGCCTGCAGAAACTCTTATAAACATTTAACTTACTTTCTTCGTCAAAGGGAAATCTCTCTTACACTCTATATACGGTGATGTGCCTTCTGTTGCAGACTAGCTATACACAGTCGATTTACTTACACCAAGGAAACCAGGAATTTGACCCTTGAATAACATCACTAAGGAAAAATATCAGAGCAGATAGAATGCAGCTGAACCAACAGGACAGGTAACTGGGAGGATTTTCCACAAGCCTGTTCCGTCCCACAGGCCCTAGCTGTCTTGGCCATAGCAAGTTCCTAGGAAGAGAGGGATCCTTTTCCTGGGGTTCTGAGCCAGACCCAGTTGGAGAGAAGCACAGAAAATCACCCTCCAGATAACACAAATAAGAGAAGATTAAGATGCCTTTTGCCTGATTTTTTAAATTTTTTTAAAACTTTTTATAAACATATAATGTATTATTAGCCCCAGGGGTACATGTCTGTGAATCGCCAGGTTTACACACCTCACAGCACTCACCATAGCACATGCCCTCCCCAGTGTCCATAACCCCACCACCATCTCTCTACCCCCTCCCCCTGGCAACCCTCAGTTTGTTTTGTGACATTAAGAGTCTCTTATGGTTTGTCTTGCCTGATTTTTGTCTTAAAATTTTTCCAGAAAAAAAAGTCCGGAGGGTGGAATATCAAAGGAATCTTAATTTCAACATTAGAGGTATTTTAACATAACACAGTCCCCTGGTTGGGAGTGCGGTGGGGGGATCCTGGAGGCAAAATTCCTCCCCAGGGTAGGCGGTGTCCTTGCAGTCATTGGCCCCAAGGGGGTCTTGTACCTTGTGGTCCAAGAACAAACTAAGAACAAATTTTGGTGGTTGGAGCAGATGCCAGATTCACACCAGTCACCCCTGACTTTATGGAGGAGAATGTGGAATTCTGGGCGGGCTCAATTCTTTGATCCATGGGCTGGCCTGCCTGCATCTCAACAAGGAAACGGTTTTCTTTGTGTTTGTTATAGACATAGCAAGTGTCTTTTCCCCTTCGTGCTCGAAATTGGATTATAAACATAATTCTTAGCCGTGCTGCTTAATTTATCTGCACAAACTTCATGAAAAGCCATTTCCTTACATGAGCTGGAGTCACACTCACGTCTGGTGTGTTACACACGGCAAACAGCATGATTTATACCCGGGTGAGTGGTCTGCCACAGTCAGGCATTTCAATGCTCTGCCCATTATTTAGATGTATTCAGAATCTCGCCCTTTCTTGCCAGTGGATACTGGGCTTTCTCCAAGAGCTCTATGTACATGTCAAGATATTCTTTTCCTCGGAGAGATGCCAAAACCAGATTTATCCTGTTCCCCCAAGGTTAAAGCAATGAGGGAGATGTCCTTTGCTTTTTCTTCACTTTTTACTCCCAGAAAATAATTCATCTACATCCACACAGTGACAGCTCTTGGCATGAACAAAGGTGTCCCAAGAAAAGCCAGTAGGCATCCATGTAATTGTTCATGATGGTATCATTGTGTATTTAGCATATTGGTTGGCTTTTAGGTTTAAACAGCAATCTGACCCAAAATAAGACAATACAAAACAAACAAAATGTATACATATTCAGTAAAGTTTTATCATACTTTACAATATGCTTGCAAAATGTCAGCGGGAGTCCAGCAGGTAAAGAAAACCATTATCAGAGATTCCCAAGAAAAGTGAGTCACGTGTCAGCTTTTCTATTTTGGTAGCTCTGATTTTCTTCCTGGACTCTTGAAGTGATTTTATGTATAATTCATCTGCAATCATGTAAGCGACGAGAGTTTTACTTGCTTGCTGGCTTTGGGGATGTAGCCTGGCTTTTTGCCTTTTGCCACCTACATAGCTGATGCTTCTCATGCTAGCGTTAATTTCCCTATACACCCAGGTATGAATGGGCTGCAAGGAGGTAGGAGCAAGAAGACTGGGGTTAACAATGTGTGAGAACTTTTCCAGTGCATGTAATATTTCCAGAAATTTTTTCCCCTTTCTTGTGTTATTGCCTCCTTTCAAGTTTCCCTTAAGAAAATCATTTTGAGATCAGTAATGAGTCCACTGTGTTACAAATATCTCATGTATGTAACTCTCAGGACAAGTCGTCTCGTTCAGTCTATGATATGTGCAGCAGACAGTATTCCCATTTCACACACAGAGGAAGGAATATTGCTCTATCGAGGTCCTAATACCTTAATTAGATCCATTAGTGAGAAATGACCTGGAGCACAGTCCAGTCTTGCTGCCTTGAATCCTCTGCCCCCCCCCACACCCCCCTTAGAGTCGAGTCTCAGCGGTGACTCAGTCTGGTGGGGCGTGACAAGTAAGAAGAGAGAGATTCAGAGCTCAAGGAGAGTTATTTTAAAAAAGTAAAAGTAAAATGAAGAACACTAACAAAAGACAGTAGGAAATTTGGGATCCACCAACCGTGCAACATGCCCTAAAAATGAACATGGATATGATCACCTTAATAGATGTAGGAAAAGCATTTGACCAAATTTAATGCCAATTTATGATAAAACAGTAAGAATAGGAGGATTTTCCCAAATTGATAAGGGGTATCCACAAAAGACTTACAGCTAACATAATTACTGGTTTCAGGAATAAAGCAAGGATGTCCACTTTCACAATCTCTATTCAGTATCATACTGAGTTTCTAGTTAGTGCAATAAAGCAAGAAATAGGGATAAAAGATGCACACATTAGAGAAAAAGAAGCAACATTTACTTTATGTAAAGACATGTAATCGTGACTTTAGAAAATCCTTCTTAAGAAATACACCCAAAAAGCTACTAGAATAAATTAGTGAGTTTAGTAAAGAGACAAATACAAGGTCAATATAAACAAGTTTTATTTCTACATACTAAGCAACAAGCAAGCAGAAATTGAAATAAAATACCACTTACAGTAACGAAAAACAAAATACTTAGGCATAAATTTAGCAAAGTAGGTGTAAGATGAGTGCACTGAAATTTCTAAGACATGACCAGGAGATGGGGTGCCTCGGTGCCTCAGTCTTTAGGTGTCTGCCTTCGGCTCGGTCATGATCCCAGAGTCCTGGGATCAAGCCCAACAGTAGGTTCCCAGCTCAGCGGGAAGCCTGCTTCTCCGTCTCCTGCTCCCCCTGCTTGTGTTCCCTCTCTCTCTCTCTCTGTCTAATAAGTAAATAAAATCTTCCAAAAAACAAAACCAAAAATATTACCAAGAGAAATTCAACAAGACCTAGGTCAATGGAGACTCATACCATGTCTATGAACCAGAATATTTGATACTACCCAAAGTCTTCTTTTACAGAAGATGTAAATTCTACCCAAATTGATCTATAAATTTAAGGCAATTCCAATCTAAATTATAGTAGATTATTTGTAGAAATTAACGTGTGAATTTTAAAATTTATGTGCACATGTAAAGGATATGGAACAACCAAACAATTTGGAAAAAGAAGTACAGAGTTAAAGGACTTACACTACCTGATTTCAAGACTTTCTATAAAGTAAGTGGAAAAAATAGACATTCTAGATCAATGGAACAAAATCAAGAGTTCATGAATAAGTGCACACATAGGACTGGTTTTCAACAAACATGCCATGTAACTCATTGAAAAAAAATGGTAGTTTTTCAAAAAATAACATGGGAATAACTATATATTCCTTTAAAAAAGAATCCCAATCCTTACTTCAGGTCATACATAAAATTTAACTGTAAGTGGATCATAAACCTAACTAAAAGTTTATAAATAATAGAAGAAAATCCAGGAGAAAATTACTATCATCTCAAGATCATCAAATAGTTCTTAGGATATAAAGGCACCGACCATTAAATAATGAAAAATTAAATTTTAAAATTTCTGCTTCTTGAAAACACTGTTAAAGAAAATTAAAAGGAGAGACAAAGATATTGTTTTAAAAACTCTTACAGTGTAGGGCGCCTGGGTGGCTCAGTGGGTTAAGCCTCTGCCTTTGGCTCAGGCAGGGTCCTGGGATCGAGCCCCGCATCAGGCTCTCTGCTCAGCAGGGGAACTGCTTCTCTCTCTCTCTCTCTCTGCCTGCCTCTCTGTCTGTTTGTGATCTCTGTCTGTCAAATAAATAAATAAAATCTTCAAAAAAACCTCTTATAGTGTAGGGGTGCCTGCGTGGCTCAGTAGGTTAAGCGTCTGCCTTCAGCTCAGGTCAGGATCCCAGGGTCCTGGATCGAGCTCCACATTGGCCTCCCTGCCCTGCGGGGAGCCTGCTTCTCCCTTTGCCTGCTGCTTGTGCTCTTTCTCACTATTTCTGTCGCTCAAATAAATAAATAAAATCTTTAAAAAAAAAACCTCTTACATTATGATGTAATAATGACATCATAAAAAAATAAATACAATTATGTAAACAGTCACTACACTAGAGAAGAGACTCAAATCACTAATAAACACACGATGAGATGTGCAACACCAGTAGCCACAATGCAATACCACTTCACGCCTCTTAGAATGGCCCCATAAAGCAGACTGGCAGTCCCAAGTGTTGGGGAAGATACGGAGCCACTGGAACGCTGCATGCTTTTTGGTCAGAATGTAAATTGGCATAAGCAATGGGAAAATCATGTGATGGTTCTTGATGGTAGAACAGGCAGGTTTGCCCACAAACACCAATCCCATACCCAGTTATTGACCCAAGAGAGATGACTACAGTAGTCTATACAAAGACTTCCACATGACTGCTTATAGCAGCTTTATTCATAACTGTCAACATCTGGAATCAGTCTGGTGCCCAGAGGAGAAACTGAGGCACATCCACACAGTGGAATACAAGGGATGAGTTTCAAAGCATCCTGAGTGCAAGAAGTGACCCAGGAGTGCCTGTAGATGACCCCATGTGTGCTGCAATGAAGGCATCCACAGGGACAGAGAGCAGGTCCGGGCTTGTCTGGGGTTGGGGGGGTTAATGGTGGAGATGGACCAGGAAGGAGCAGCAGCGAGCTTTCTTAGGGCAGGGAATTGCTCTCTATCTTGACTGTGATGGTCATTGTATGTGTATCATTCATTGAAAAGTATACATAACATGTTTTGGTTTTGTTTTTAAGAACAGACTGCTTAATAAGCATTTCTGGTCCACCAGTCTGTGGCACCTCGGCCGGCATCATCCCCGCTGGGAGCACTAGGAGCTTGGGGCAGCCTCCGGGGCTGAGAAGAGAGCTCCCAAACCCACAGGCTCTGCAAGCAGCTAAGTGGAAGAGAAAAGCCAGCTTCATCATCCCGTTTCCTTCAACCAGAAGGGGCCAAAGGAGAAACTGTCCTATGGTGACTGGCGGGATGGAACTATTCCCAAGTCCATTTTCAGCTCTGCGCCAGGAATGGCCCCAGAAAGCTGTACAGAGCTGGAGCCGGCCTAGCTGAGAATCAGTCGTGTCTGGGTGAACTTGTGTTCTTTTATTGCCTCCAGTTCCTCGTTCTCTATGTCACCTTGTGGGGGGCGGTGTCTATTTCCCCATCCTGGGTATGGTCTGCCCAGATGTAGTACTACTACCCGAGGGTAGTAACCCTCGGGGACTGGGGTTCCTGCTGCAGAAAAAGGCGTCCCTCATTCCTAAACCTCGCATGAGTGACAGAGGGGCTGGTTCACCCCTCCTAAGCTTCTTGCCTCAGGGAAGCCTCAGACTCAAGGTCCAGGGAAGAAGGCACCTGCTGTCAGGGGCTGTAACTGGACAGACACCGTTTTACCCACGTGGGTGCTTCTGTGTCATTACCCAGCAGCTGGGACTGAAAAGTGGGAACTGAAGACTGTTTGCTTATCTTTGTTTTTGCCAGGCCCGCGCCGCCCCTTTACCACATGGTATGATCACCCCCTAGGGGTCAAACTCCACTTAGCAACCACACAAATACTCAGACTTTGCACACCAACCAACAAACTCAAGCTCTAGGAGGACGTTGGTTTACCTTTCAGAAGCATGTAGGAGGTGACACAGCAACATGGTGACTGCCAGAAATATTCTTGGGATTCCAAAGAGGTCATGAGAGCAGGAGGGACCCCAGTGTCTGCCCTTCCCCTCCCTGTCCCGTGTATTTGCAAATACACTTGGGGGAAATGAGCCTTTTCCCCTTTCCACTGTGCCATCCAGGCGTGCAGCCTGCTCATGCCCTCCGTCTTCGCTTCTGGGTCATGACATCCTTCTTGCTCGTCTTAGTCCCTTCTTCCTCCATCCTCCAAAGATCTGATACCAGAGAATCGAACCTTAAAGATTTGGGGTAGCTGAGAATAGCTATGGTACCAGCTAAGAAATAACTTCAAATTCACTTCTAGGTGCCTCCCTACAAAACTCCTGTAGCACCATGTCCCACACCTCCCGGGCTTATCCCCTCTCAAGCTTTCTCTGGCTACTGGGGTCACCAAATTCCTGTGATGCTCGTTCCTATCTAAGCTCGGCCCAAGTGGCCTTGGTTTTGTTGTTGTTGTTGTTGTTGTTGTTGTTGTTGTTTTGACCTTCAGGAGTGTTCCTCACTAAGAGGTAATTTTGACTTCTTCCTAAGCAGGTAGATTCAAAGTACTGCCAGACTTTTGAAATAATTCTCCTTTTGATCCCGCCCTTCTTACATTTGTGTTTTTACACGTGCATGTATATATTCTACCTTTCAGACATTAGTACCAATAACTATTTTTTAAATATTTACTTATTTATTTCAGAGAGAGAGAGAGAGCATAAGTCAGGGTGGGGCAGAGGGAGAGGGAGAGAGAGGATCTCAAGCAGATGCTTCGCTGAGCACAGAGCGGATGCTGGGCTCCATCTCATGACCCTGAGATCCTGACCTGAGCTGAAACCAAGAGTTGGATGCTCACCCAACCAAGCACTGAGGTGCCCCCAATAACTATTTTTAATGTTTATCTAGTCTTTTCACTAACAACAAAAAACTCTGGTTACTGTGTGCACAAGTAATTTTCACATTAACATGAAACTTTGCCATGTGCCGATTATTGGACTTGTTAACCAAACACTTGTTCCTACACATGGCCCCTGAGAAGAACAGTTTCCGGTAACATTTTTCTTCCCAGTTTGACCCTTTCCATGCAGGATCTAAAGATCTTTGGTGAATCTTTGGAGGCAGCTCAAAATAAGGTTCTCCAAGGTACTGAACATCAGATGGCTTGTTCAGGCTTCCGAGAGAAGGATCCCACTGTCTGCGGAGCCCAGCCCCTCACAGAGCATTCACTGATGGTGCCCTAGAAGGCTTTCACGTGCCCTCTGCTCAGGAAAGCAGCCTCGGGAGCCCTGTATTTTTGGAAAAGCCAATTAACCCTTTGGATGGAAAATAAATTTTCTGACCTAGTCACAGTGTTTTCTAGACTCCCCTTCAACGCCAGACATAGGAAGCATGGAGGCTTAGCATCCGCGTGGAAAATATGACTCAAACTCGACACTTGCTCATTCCAGACAGCAACATGGTACCTGAATGTAAAGCTAACTGTAACAGGAAACCTGGTTTTCATTACAAGAAGGGTCTGTGTGTAGCTAAAAAGAATCTGACCAGAAAGAAATCAGTCAGTAATTCTACACGCTCAAAAACCAAATGATCCCATAGCAGAGGAGAAATGTGAATCAGAGAGAGCTAAGCCCTCTCAGTAATGTGTCAGAACTCTTCGATGGTGATGAAATCTCAGAACATTTATTATCTTCCTTATGTCAGCGCTTCCTCCTCAGTGCCTGAGCTCTTGGCCCTGTATGCCCAGTGCAGACACCTGGAAAGCAGGTGAGCTTAGTCCTCCTAGCTCATTTTGTCTTCGCCTAGCTCATTTTGGTTTTTTTACAACGCTTATCCTTTCCCCTGGACTTCCCCTCCAGAAACCATGGCACACCGACAGCCTCCTGCTTGTGCCCAGTACTGTACCTGGGATGTGGTAGGCACTCACATATCAGAGGGGTGCTGGGCTGTCATTCCCCTTCCTTTCCTGATTCACAGGACAGTTGCCCTTGTCCCTCTACCCATCTAGCCCAGTTCTTAACTTCAGTGAGAACAAGTCTGCACAGAACTTTCATCAATGAAGAGCTTAATGTGTTACCAGATCAAGGCTATTCACCGAGATGTCACTCCACAAAGGACGCCGCAACAGCAAGAAGTTGGTGAATCGGGTATCCCTGAGTCCCCGGAAACAAAATGCATCAGGATCATTCCTGTGTATTCCTCGTGGACAGACCTGGTCCTTCCTATAGCAGCCTCTACCCCAAGATTTCAAATATTAGTGAATCACGGACTCTGAAAAAATATATGGAAAACAACAATATCAACAACACATGATCACTTCCCATTGGAAGACTGGGCTTCTTTCCCTAACTAGTGAGCTGGGTGGATTTATTTTGTGTTCATGTTAGAATCCATCCTGACCTCACATTGCTGAAGGTTCTTTGCTTATTCACAGGGCTTTGGATTCACTTTGCCCTGACCCACCCACAGGATTCCCTGGAGCAACTAGAACTCAGAAAGAGGCCCCCATGCTTCCTTGTATCTCCCCAGAACTGGGTTGGGCAGGAAGTTGGCCAGGGGTGGCACTCAAAGTTGATCTGCCTTGGGGTCCCAGGCTGGGTGTGCAAACACCCTCTTCACATGTAGCTCAGAGATCACAACTGGGGGCTTTGGCTCCAGTGTGATTTCTAGAGAACCAAAGAAACTTGACTAACTGTGTCTAGTTGGCCTCTAGGCTTTGAACACACTCTTCTTCACCTAGCATGTTTTGCCAAGCTCACCGCAGAACAACTCCTATTCAGCCTTCAGTTTCCAGGTGATCCTCAGGCTTGAGATCTCATCGTGACCTACTGTTTCACCTGATCAATTCCTTTCTAGAGCACCCATCTATAAGAAGTTGTGCAGAGCCCGTGTCCCCCAGAAGACCATGGCCAGGAGGGCTAACTCAGTTCCAGGCTTTGGTAAGACACTCGGTGAACATTTGCTGAATTAAAGACAGAATTGACCCAGCCACCACACCTCCAGCTATGTCCTGCCAGGTTTTATCCAAAGCCTAGTTACTGCTTTATATTTGAAGAGGAAAACCATAACTTGGAGAAGTAATCAAAAGAGAGGCAACGGTATGAAATACTGGTATGGACGTTGGCTAAGAAAGCAAACTTTATGGTACAATGTCCAGTCTTACCTCCTGCCAGCTCTATGACCCTAGAGAAATCATGTAACCACTTTTTCCCCCTTCATTGGTAAACCAGGGATAAGACTATTACAAAATGAATCATGCCATTTGTGACAGTTATGTGAAGTAATACACACATATAGAACACAGTTAAGAAATAGTTTGTGCTATCACTGCTCAAAAGGAGGGTAGCTACCTTAATCAAATACATTGCTCCACAATGTGCCCAGATCCCAATTCTCATGACTGTGGGCCCTCTACCTGACTTCTCTCAAAATTCATGGACTGGGACCAAGGCCAATTCCTGGAAGCTACTGTATTATGAAGTGACATAAGGTGTCAAACAGTTTAGAAAAGGTTTTGATCATACATCATACACATGTCCCCCGCACCCCCACCCCAATTCAAGTCTGGTCAACTTTGCCAAAACACTCTTGGCCATGGATAAGGAAAAGAAAGAAAACAAGTCAGTAATGATTAAACTCAAACCAGAACAGAACTCACTGGCTTTCCTGGGGGGACCCCAGAGCTTGTGCAAGACCCCTGGGACAAACTGTAGACCCAGGGCAGCAAAGCCATACCAGAAGCATTCAGCCTCACTCCCAGGACCCACTCTTGATTCTGCAAGCAGTGTCATGATATTCCCTGGAATAATTAAGGACCCCAGGGCTCTGCCTCTGTCAGCTGAATTGAGGGGGGGGAAAAAGTTCTAGGGCAGAATAAGCTGTCTTGAACCTGAGCAGCCATTGGCTCTTGGCACTGGAGCTGGAAACAGAAGTTGGCTCTAAGTCAAAGCTATAAAAAGGGTTGTGAGTGGGATATGTGGAGCTAAGCAGCTGCTGACATTGCAGAGTTCTACATAAAATCCCCAGGTCAGTTTCAGACATTACAACTAAGAGAGCTCTTTATAGCATCCACTGGCAATTTCAGGAAGGTTTCCTTAGGGGAATAGAAGATGCCAGCTAAATGTTTGAAACAGCTAAATGTTCCAAGCCTTCAGGTCCTCACGGCCTTCATTCCATATTTCATCAAAATAGAGAGATGTGAGTTGATGAGGAGGGAGGGAGGGAGAAGCAGGAAAGTCAACCCCCAAGCAAGTGAAGGGAAGGGAGCGTTATCAAGGAGACATTGAGGTTGAGCTCACCGGAGAGGACCACAGCGGGGAGCTGAGCAGTGATGAGGACCAAACACTGTGATTTTTTTTTAAATTAAAGGAAGCAGAGTAATCGTCCAGCTACCTTATCTTTGGCCAGGCTAAAGAGGTGGAGGGAGGATGAATCTGAGAAATCTTTTCCAACCAACAGTTTCAACCTCTCCCGTCATGCATTTTACTAAGGCTGCTGTGTTAGCATCGCCTCTCCTTTCTGCCTCCCTGCCTGGAGGAGTTTCTGAGTAGTAAAAATGGCTAAAGGGCAGGCCGTGGAGGGGAAGATGGGGAGAAGGAGGAGAAGGAGGAACCAAGGCCCCAGATAATCTTTAAATTGTATAATCGCGTTCCAGAAATTTGACTTCATCTGTGTTAAGGAGTTTTGCAAAAATAAATCTTACAATCAAAGAATGTTAGAGCTGGAAGAGGCCTTTAGAAAGATCTTCAGAACCCTATCTATGTAGGGGATAGATAAGGCCACATTTATCCCAGAATAAAGGGCTGATAAGAATGTTTCAGAAAATACATTTCAGTTGGATAATAATTCATACAGCCGACAAGATGCTCAGTATGTTTGCCACAAGAAATGGGAAAGCACCAAGTTCAAGAAAGGAGGGATAATTTTTTGAAGAAACTCCAAAAGGCAACCCAGAAACAGGCTAGGTAGTGTTCACAAGAAGAGAATGAACATTTATTGAAAGCCCAGCATGTATTGTGCATTTTCACATGCTTTATCTCCATTAATCTGCATCGTAAGTCCTTCAGATTATATACAGGACGGGTGCCTGATGGAACTGCAGGGGAGGGGGTCGGGATGAGGGGCAGGAGAAGGGGAAGCACTCCGGAGGCCGGCGCACCTGTGTGAGCAAAGGCACCAACGCAAGATGGAGCATGGCCAGGCGAAGGACACGCAGGAGCCGCCACCTGGGGAAAGCCAGTCAAGAAGGGGCAGGAACTAGGCTGCCAGGACTCAACCATATAGGCCACGCAAGGATGGTTAGCCTTCATCTTGAAGGGCCTGGAGCGATGTAAAGGAGGGCCACTTGAAGGGCCATCTTGAAGAGCCACTGAGCTAAGTAAAGGAGAAGGGATGACACAAGAGAAATTGTCATTTTTGTCTCTAGAAAAATGATTCCTGCTCTAGTTGGAAGGACCACAAGATTAGAGGCAAGGCGATCAGAGGAGATATTTCTGGGAAAGAGAGGGTGAAGTGAAGAGTTGACTCTACTCTTTTCAGTCTGTCTAGAACATTTCCAAAATGTGGGTGATGCTTCAGCCCAGTGGCAGAAAAAGGCTGAAAGAGTAGAAGGTTAAACACGGTGTCCAGAACAAATCACAAATCAGTGAGAAAGATCATAGAGTTCATAGAAGAAAAAGAATAATTTCTGGATGAGATTTAGAGACTAGAGGGTTAAGTGAAATTGGGTCTAATAAGAACCATCACCACTTCAGACCACAAATACTGCTCCCAGAGGAGCCACAGGACAGCAGGTCATAAGCAAAGAACCAAAGAAACACAGAAACCAAAGGACACTACTTTGAAGGGTCAATTAAAAAAAAATCCTGGCCAATTTTAAGTTACAGGGATATTAACAGTAGTTATCAGACCAATAGGAGACTTTCTTCAGTAGTTGGCAGATTGACTAGAAAAGTGGAGGCAGATTTAATTCCCCAGGACTTGTGTTGAGCAATCCAGAAATCTGTGATCAGATAATGCATGTATTTAATCAACATTCTTTCTGGTATAGACTAGAAAACTGGGTCTTCGGGTGGGCAAGTGACTAACCTGAGTTCACCTATCTAGTGAATAGTGGGGTTGGGATTCAGACTTACGCCAGCTTCATTTCAAAGTCTGTGCGCATAGCTACTACTTCATAGTACTTTTGTTAAAAAAATAAAAATAAAAACAACAACAATAAAAAGCAAGAAAAAAAAAACACAAAAAACCTCTTGGGGCACCTGGTTGGCTCAGTCAGTTAAGCCTCTGCCTTCAGCTCAGGTCATGATCTCAGGGTCCTGGGATCGAGCCCCGAGTCAGGCTCCCTGCTCAGCGGGAAGCCTGCTTCTCCCTCTCCCTCTGCCACCTCCCCCCACCACCCCTGCTCATGCTTTCTCTCTCACTCTCTCTCTCAAATAAATAAATAAATAAATAAAACCTTTAAAAATAAAAAAAACGCTTGTGGTAATTTATATTCTCCAGACGAGTATTACAGAAAGATTTCTTAGAAGGTTCTGTGAACTATTGTTACAAACATTGAAGAACTAGGGCTTTTGAGCTGTGTAAACATGGTTCTGATCCACAGTAAAAACGGAAACGGTCCTTCTCCATCTGTCACTACCCCACTCTCTACCACTGAGGACTTGAAACACTTAGTGAAGCAGCATGTTTAATTTTTTTTAAGATTTTTTAATTTATTTATTTGACAGACAGAGATCACAAGTAGGCAGAGAGGCAGGCAGAGAGAGGAGGAAGCAGGCTCCCCGCCAAGCAGAGAGCCCGATGCGGGGCTCCATCCCAGGACCCTGAGATCATGACCTGAGCCGAAGGCAGAGGCTCAACCCACTGAGCCACCCAGGCGCCCCAGCATGTTTAATTTTAATTGCAGCCTTGCCTCCCTCCTCCGCAGAAATGTACATGAGTGATGGATGCCATCGAGGACTTTGCAGTGTCAGCTCCAGCACTGGTGCCTTGTCCTTGGAGGGGCTGAAACAGGCTTCCCAAGGGTCCTGTTTCCTGGGCAGCTGCTGGTTTCAGTGCAAGTGGAACCATGGCAAACCGTCCGCACAACCCCTCCAGAAGTGCCTGGACATTTTGTTGAGCTCTCAGGATTCAACATGGGACCTGTGTGTGTAGATTAACAGATATCTACAGGCAACAATCAAAGCAGCCAATGGTTACATGAGTTTGTTTTTAGCAGACCTGTTTGTAAGCCACAAATAGATCCAGTTGTATTTTTCTTTTAAGATTTTATTTATTTATTTGAGAGACAGAGAGAGAGAGAGAGAGAACAAGCTGGAGGAGGCACATGGGGAGCAGCAGAGGCAGGCTCCCCGCGGAATAGAGAGCCCGATGCGGGACTTGATCCTAGGACCCCGGGATCACGACCCGAGCTGAAGGCAGACACCTAACCAACTGAGCCACCCAGGCGTCCCTACATCCAGTTTTGAGAACATAATCAATGAACATGGATCTTTGTCCTTAGGACTAGACTTACTTATCATAATGGAACATGCCTGGTTTTTCTGTATGGCTCCACCTGACTCAGAAGGATTCGAGAGAAGCCGACGAAGTGCTCTGGTCACTGGAGTGTGTGGACAGCAGTTCAAGTCCATTTCTTTGACAGATGACTTTCGTCTGGATGTTTACTTTGTTTTTAAAGTCACTGTCTTTGCCATTAGTCACACCTCATACTCTGCTCTACCCTGAGTGCGTGGTAGAAGGGGGAAAAGATTTGATGACTTTAATCAAGCCCGAACGACTATTCATATTCACAACAGCTGTTGGCATATGTTGAGTTTTACATTATTTCCTTCCCCTGGGAGTCGTTCATTAATGGGGGTAAAGAATTGTCCTAAACATTTTTTTTGGCAATTTCACAAGGCAACTGTCAAACACTAAAGTATTATATTTGCAGTTGGCCTGGGCGGAGTGTAGATTTTGACCAGTAAAGCTCTGCTTTAAGTCTGCTTCTGTCCTAATCCACAGAAGAGTAAAACTTAAGCCAAAAAAAAAAAAAAAGTTGGATGATTGCCACATATCTCTGCAACTACGGGTTGGATATGAAATAAGTTAAAATGCAGTAAAACACAGTAATTTAGCACATAGGTTAGTGAAAATGCACATGTTTTGCCAAGAGGCTGCACACAGATGGAAAACCTATTTCTAGACACCAATTTATTGGGTTCTAAAAGTCCCCTGTTTACTCCATTCATTGGGGAGCATATTTTCATTTGTAGTTTTTATGTCAAAGCAATTGGTAGCGATTCTAAAGCCCAAGAAAAAGTCTTAGGAGTGATTCTCTGCTACCCACATATATATCGGCAATCAGTGATGGGGAGAAAGTGGATAAAACAGTGAAATATAGACCTGCCAAGTGATTGCAAAAATTAGGAAACTATTCTTGAGAGAAAGAAGTGGGTGATATATGGATGTTCCATCCTTTCATGTTGGACGGACCCCAGAAGTTATATATCTCTGTTGTCAACAGCCGCATGGAGGTAGATAAGGGGACAGATTTCAGGCTCTCTCAGAATTCTGTGTATCATTTTCATGTACAAATATCTACTTCAGTGTCAAAAGTTCTGTAGAGAGAAAAAGCACATGGAAGGGAAAAAGAACACGGCAGCTGGGCCCCGAGTAGATAATGTTGTCACCTTCTCAAGACTGACCTCAACCAGTCGGGAAGTCTGGGAAACAACATGAAACTAATGAGTTCCAGTGGAGAAACCCTGAGTTGGGCCTTTCAGCACCCTGGGTTTTCTAGGATTTTCCTGACCAGGATGCATGGTGATGGCCAGGATAGGGAACCCAGCCAGTCCCCCTCAACACCTGCAGAACTGGACGAGGCGGTGGCCATCGCGAAGGCAGGAAGGGGACTGTCACAGAGGGCACTTCTGCCTTGAACCCGAATCGCTTTTACTTCATTGTAATAAAGTTGCCAAAGAGAAAAGCCAGACCAACCCACCGGAGAGAAATAGAGGGAAAAGCCCAGAGAGGGTTTCTCTGGGATGGGAGCAGAGGTGTTGTCTCCAGCTAGTCCTACTTGCAAAAGTTTTATCTGCTTTGTACTTTTTTTAAATTCCCCAGATTTTTTAGGATGGTTTTCTTTCTCTTAGTCCACAGATATTTAATTTTGGGGTGGATTTTATTTATTAGTCTGCATTTTGTAACTTTGCCCATGTTTCAATGTGATGAAGTCCTTTCTGTTAGGCTTAAATTGTACAAATTGTACCATCAACCCTTGAAGCATGCAAGAGTTAGGGATACGAATCCCCAGGCAGCTGAAAATTCATGTATAACTTTTGACTTCCCCAAAACTTAATGACTAATAACTTACGGTCGAATGGAAGGCTGAACAATAACATAAATGGTCGATTAATACATATTCTGTATGTTCTATGCTTTGCATACTATATTCTTAAAATAAGGTAAGATGGAGAAAAGAAAATACTAAGAAAATCCTAAGAAAGAGAAAATACACTTACAGTACTGTACTTATTCATGAGTACCGTGTTTGCTGAAAAACATCTGCATATAGGTGGACCCACTTAGTTCAGACCCTCATTGTTCAGAGGCCAACTATATTCTAAAGAATTTCCTGTGAGTCAGAAGAGAGAGAAGTAGAACCAAGCTCACGAGTGGACGCATCAGGGATATTGAAATAAATAAAGATGATCATCATATTAAAGACAATGAAACCATCTGTCAAGAATCAATTCCTGAAATGGAGAAGGCTGAAGCCAAGTTGGACAGGGCTTCCTTCCAGTCAGGAGAAGTGTAAAGTTACAGGTTTGGGTGCGGGGTGTGAGTATGTGCATTTTTTAATTTCTCTCTTGGCATCTTTCGTTAGCAAATTTACATCTTTGCTCCCTTGCACAGGGAGTCACTTGGAAGTGTGGTGGTGAACATTGGCACTCTGCTGGTTAGGAAACCTCCAGTAAGCAAAGGCTTTATGATCCACTCCCAAGGAAGTCAAACTCATTGGAAGCAGCAGCAAAAAAAAAAAAAAAAAAAAAAAAGTGTGACGAGAGCAAAGTTAGAGTTAACGAGGTTCATCATGCGCTTACTGTGCACCAGGTGTGGGGTCAGAGGATTTGGGAGGACTTTGGGCTCCTAGTACAGAGTAATGGAGTAAGTTAGAAGTCTCCAAACAAAGTAAGCCTGGGCAGAACTCCAAAGTTAAACTAGGCAACAACTGATAAGAGTTGGGGATCCATTTCGGACTTGGCTCACACAGTTGCCCAGCTTGGAATGTTCTTCCCCACCATTTCTCCTTCCCACTTCTGGCCAGATAACCCCAATGGTTCCCATCCTTGCCCTGGGCATTGCAGCCCTGCACCAGGTAATAAGTGGGCAGTCCAAACCATGGACCAAAAGGGAGTCCTAGCCTGACCTCCAAGGAGTCTCAGCTTTCAAACCTACAGACCTGGGCCCTAGACCTAGGGCTTCCATCTTTGTGACTATAGCAGTCAGGGTTCTCCAGAGAAACAGAACAAATAAGGGATATATATATATACACACACATATACATACATACACCTCTCTCCCTCTCACTCTCATATGTATATATACATATGTATATATATGTATATGTGTATATATGTATTCTCCAATACAGGAGAGAGACAGGAAGAGATAGAAATACACACACACACACACACACACACACACACAAAGAAATACACACACACATAGACTGATCAATTACAAGGAATTGGTTCACATGATCTTAGAAGCTGAGAAGTCTTAAGATATGCTGCAGCTTGGAAGATGGAAACCTAGGAGAGCCCAGGATCTACTTCCAGTCATCATCCAAGGGCCTGAGAATCAAAAGAGCCAATGGTGTGAGTCTGAATCTCAAAACAGGAGAAAACCAATGTCCCAGCTCAAACAAACTCAGGCAAGAGAGAGAGAGAGAGAATTCTCTCTTACTCAGGCTTTTTGTACTATTCAGGCCTTCAACAGATTAGATACAGCCCATCCACACTGGGGAAGATCAATCGCTTTACTCAGTCTACCAATTCAAATGTTAATCTCATCCAGAAACACCCTCATAGACACACTCAGAATAATGTTTGACCAAAAATCTGGGCACCCTGTGGTCCACTCAAGACAACACATTTCTCTGTTTGGTTGGTTGGTTGGTTTTGTTTTGTTTTGTTTTTTTAAGGATTTTATTTATTTGAGAAAGAGTGAGAGAGCGCACAAAACCGGGGAGGCGGGCACTGGAAGGCAGGAAAGGATAGAGAGAGAGGGAGAAGCAGACTTGAGCAGGAAGCCCCATATAGGGCTCGATCCTAAGACTCTGGGATCATGACCTGGGCTGAAAGCAAATGCCTAACTGACTGAGCTACCCAAGTGACCCAAACTGACACATTTCTATGTGACTTTAGATAAAATTCTTTAATCTAGGAGATCCTCAAGTATACCTTTGCATTAAAAGTGGAACTGCTTACTTTCTGGGGTACTAGATTTAAATTATATGCAAAATCCTTGGCATAGTGTCTGTCCAGTGGGAAGGGCTTGATACTCAGCAGGTATCGATCCTATCCGCCACAGCTATGACTCCCTGGGGGAGATCTATAAGTGCTAAACCCCATACCACTTGTCCTGTGCACACACTACCTCATTGAATCCTCAAATCAAGCTTAGGAAGTTTTACCCCCATTTTACAGTTAAGTAAACTGAGGCTTAGTGAGTCACACCTTGTCCTATGGTCACACAGTCAGTAGTCAGCCCATAGAGCTAATATTTGACCCAGACTTTCTGACGCCAGGGCAAATTCTTTCTTAGTTCTTAGACTAAACGTGGTTTCCTAAAGCTATAGGTCATGCAAATTATGTAAAAGTTAATTAGCTCGTGAATATTATTTATTTTAATGGCCAGTATTGTAATAGCATGATTCTCTACTATTTTTATTAGGAACACAAAACATTTGAGCTATGTTATGCGTTAAATAGGTTTTTATAAGGTAGCCTGGAAACCAAATTGCCATTTATAATACTATTTCTGAAAATGTGGTCTGAATTTTAAACAGCCAACCTAAAAACGAGTTTTAAATGGTAACATGTTTCCAAGCTGGAAACTGTCTGCTGAAATTAGCAATACTGAGTAATGTTGATTCTTGGTTGCTTAACTAAAGAAAAATTTTGTTTGTTTTTCACTTTCTGACAACCATAAGAAGAAAGGACATGCCATTTTCTCTCACACTTATCTGTGTTATTGGAAAGGCTAGCCATGTAATCAAAAATATTCACCCCAAGAGCCCACTCCGGTTTGCTGACACCCCAAGGGTAGGCAAACTCCGAACAAGGGGAAAATAAACACAGATTTGCAAGTGTGAGATTAGAGGTACAGGAGCTCTTCACTCCCAACACGGAGACACACTCCCTGGCAAGCCAGAGGTGCCCTCTTCCTTCTCTCTCTGGGGAGTCCCACTTGCCCCCTGCCTGCTCAGAGTAGCGGCACCATACTGGGACTCTGGAAGCAGAAGGGCCTGAGTTTGACTAGCAAGTTAGTAACTAACTGTGCAACTTTGGCCAACTAATTCTCCAAGCCTCATATTCTTTTTCATCTGTAAAATAAGTTTCACAGTAAATAATTTGAGATTGCTGTGGGGATTAAATAATTTTTATTTATAATTCCTATAATAATACACATTATACATACATATTCTTCAGTATAGAACTATTATAATTCCCGGGCAGGTGGAAGATGGAAGTCCCACAGGCAATGCAAAGAGTGATACCTGGCCCCAGAGGCCTGACCAGGGGACGTTGAGGCACAGGTGGAGGAGAGAGGAGAGACATTCCCATTCAGGTTGTGAAAAATCACAGCCATGCCAGTCGCGGGATCCCCAATAGTGAGGCTTTCCAGACTCCGATTCCATCGATAATTGCTGTTCTGAGGCTGTGCTGATGGAAAACAGAAATTGCTTTATCCCACCTGGATTTCCCACTGCCTGTTCATTGGCTGTTGCTGGCGCTGGGCCCCTCCCTCATGAGCACAGGAGGGCCAGGCCCAGGTGGGGAGGCCGGTAGTTCAGCAGCGCACTCCCCCCCTCCCCCTCCTCACCTGCGTCAACTGTGAAGAAGGCCTTAGAGCCACAGCGCTGTGTACCTTACACTCGCTATCCGAAAAGTTCATTCAAGTGTACTAGGCAACATTCTTAGCAGCTCCAAAGAGCACTTGCTTCCAAATCACACTGATGTTTAAAAATACAACTTTAAAACCACATAGTAACACCACCACCAAAGGATCCATAAATTGGGAAAGAGTCATAGCTACCCTGGTGCCAACTAAAGCTCTGGTCTATAAGACACTTCAATCAGATCAGGAATTCTTTACACACCAGTTTTTCGCACATCCTCGTCTTACCCGTCGATACAATTGGAGGAAGTATGTATAAAAGTAATCTTTTAATACCCAGCTAGTCATTCTGCCTACAAAAAAACAAATAGCTAACCTGCATTGTATAAGTCGGTCAGTAGAAAAGCCTTAAATTGTGGTTTGTTTGGTTGATATATGTTTCAGTTATATTCCTATAATTTTATCCTCACAGAATATATCATATTCTGAGAAAGAAAACAAATCAGTAACATGAGGAATAAGGAATTTCCAGTGTTATTTTACGTCTATTTTAGTCTACTCTATCTCTGGGATTTGACTTGGAAGCTCTCTTTGTTTAATGTGTTATTTTGTGTTTCTAGAACATGGCTGTACTAATAATATTGAAAAATTTCAAAACTAAGGGAATTCATCTCAGAGAAGTTAAATTGCTTGCAGAAAGTCATCTATCTATTGAGTGACTGTGTCAGGATTCAACCTGGATTCTTTGACTCCAAGTTCCATACTTATTTCCAGTATACACTGACTTTCAGATATTTACAATGCATGTAGACATTGAAAAACAAGTGTTAGATCAATTCATTTTGGTTGGCGTTAGTCATAAATTTATCTGAGTAAATCCAAAATTTATTAAAGATTATTTTGTTCTGACTTACACTTGATTCTAAAGTGGATTGGGGCACAATTTCCGCCTGTGCAGAAAGACTCCAGAGCTAAAACAGATGTTCTCATAAAACTTCTTTGGTAGATGGGTACAGTGACTCCAAATCCATATCACTGATTTTGTATTTGGGGATTAGTGTGACTCCACTAAGCTAATTTTTTAGATAGATTATGTGTACAAGGGAAAATATGCATGCGCAAACAGATTAGAACTTCAGGGCCTGCCCTTCCACACCTGCTATGGTCCCTTCTGAGGAACTGCCAAGGCCACAGTCCCTAGGTTGCTCCATGAGCTGGGTGCCATCCACTGTTCCAGAAGGCTCTAGCCTTCCTAATTGGGTAGGCAGTCTCAAAGGCCTATCATCAAGGTAGCCAGCAGACCCTGATGGGGCCTGGCAAAAAACAAAAACAGGGACAAAAACAAAAACCCAAACCCGTAACAGTACCAGTTAGAGTGCCTCTTTGACACTTAGAGTCTGAGCAGAAGATAAAAGGGTGGTGAGAAGGAAAGCTGTGGAGACACCAAATAAGTTTAAGCCGTGGATAAACTCAGGGTGTGAGTTAACTGAAACTTTGAGACAGCCACAACAATAATAAACACGAATGTCACAGTGTCTACAAAATGCCAGGCTCTATTTTAATGAATTTTGTATCCATTGGCCCATTCAATGGTAGCAATGGGCCCGTGAAGAAAGTATTAATCCTTCTGGAATAGTTCCTCAACGGGGAGAGAGATGACTCATGATGTCATGTGGCAGTGACCACAGAAAGCAGTAAGAAGGCAGAATGGGACCATAGTCCCTTCAGTCACTTGAATGCCACAAGGACCATATAAATCACTTCTCTACATGCCCTGACCCAGATGCATCTTCTACTCATCCCCTGAGGGTCTGTTCCCCTTGGTGTCATCTCTGTCCCGAAATGGAACCCCATTGCTTGAGGTAGCATGAATAAGTTTCTACTCTGAGCAGCCCCCGAATCGGAACTAACACAGAGCTGAGTGCACTTAGGAAAAAAGAAATAGAGGGACGCCTGGGTGGCTCAGTTGGTTAAGCAGCTGCCTTCGGCTCAGGTCATGATCCCAGCGTCCTGGGATCGAGTCCCACATCGGGCTCCTTGCTTGGCAGGGAGCCTGCTTCTCCCTCTGCCTCTGTCTGCCTGTGCTCGCTCATTCTCCTTCTCTCTCTCTGACAAATAAATAAAACCTTTAAAAAAAAAAAAAA